>KN470864.1:77586-110879 GCA_000787095.1 Periophthalmodon schlosseri | reverse complement strand
ACCTGTAGAAAAGGTTCTACATGCCTAAATGCTTCACTGGGTCAAGTGTTGTGCAGTAAAAAGAAGATGAAGATGAACTAATCAGCTTTGAAATAACCAAGACTTGCCTTTTCGTGATTAAGGATTATGAGGAGCTGTGTGTTGTACTGTTTTAATGCACCCAGTCTAGTTTGTAGTGATATAGAACAGTGGTTAATTGTTGCTGGGCTACCTGTACAAATATACAGGAATAATGCCTTAGAATACATTGATTCTAACACCATATCGTTTTCCCTTCTGAATCAAAACACACAAAAATCCCTTGGTCAGTATTTTCAATAGCACTATGTATTACGTGGAACTGAACAAGACAAGTTCAAGTTCAAGTAGCTTGAACTGCCTTCCACCTCCCCTGCCGTACAAAACCTCTGATAGGTCAAAATAACAAAGAGCTGTGTTTTTGTAGTTCACTGAACTGCCATCTTATTTACCAAGTAAACCCCAGATGACTAATTATTTGGGCAAAGTGGCACACCAAATAGGCTATTTAGAACTATCTATTTCTCTGGGGGCATTACGACTGTGGGCTCTTGGTGACGAATTCTCCTTGTGGGCTGAGCTGTCAATCATGAGCACAGACTTAGGGCTAAAACACTATTAGCCATGCCCCCCGTGTGTTTTCAGTGAAATACATCCCTCACTCTGTCACCGCCTCCATCAGCCTAATCGGAGCATAATTCTTTTCTAATAGGTCCATTCGTCACACAGCAGGAGCAGGCGGACCCTGATACATGTGATCACTGTGAACGTGTGAGCTGGGAGCTATGGTTAGTGTGAAGTCTTTAAATAAAATGACCAGTGGTTTCAAGGGGGGCAAACAGATCTGAGAGTAGAAACCTGTCCATGATCCGTATATGTTATGAAAAAACAATATAAATAGTGTTGTATTGTTCACACTAGATCTGTCCCGATTACACATTTTGAAGTGCGATATATTGCTGAAGTAAATATAGACGATAGACAATAATACTGAAACCGAACCATAAAGGAGAGTTATCCCCAAAAAACTATTCTAAATGTACAATATTGTTAAAAACTATAAACAAACAAACAACAAACACATTCTGCAATAAATAAATAAATAACAGAATACAGCACTTAGGTGTTAAGCAGTTGGTTTGGACCTAGAATGACTCATAGAAGTTCATAATTCAAACTTTTACCGTTCAAATCTTATCATAATGATAACAAATCTTATCATATTGCAAAAAAATAACCCAAAATTTCCCATGAGTACAAAGAAAAGATCCACATGATAAACACTGACCTATAAACATGATCTTTCCATCTATAATTTAGTAAATGATAAGTCGATATAGTAATTATCATGACAGGCCTAGTTCACACAGAGTAAACGATATGTCACCTACTATGGCTGTGCTTTAACCTCTTGCCACAAGTTAGTGTTTATAGTTAATAGAGTGTTTAATAGGTCTTTTCTTTGTATGTGTTGTAAGTTGTGACTAAGGAAACAATACTCTTCCAATTTATGCAAACCAAAATAATGTGTTATCAATCATACACTGACACAGGTATGCAAAAAAGTGTCTGTTTAACTCATGGAATTGTAATATATCTAATTGTGAATCTTAAACATGTTCTTTTTCTCCCTTGGGAAACTACTATTGTTTGATTTCAGAGGACAAATATTGTTTACCCACTTCACTCTAAATCTGTATTCAACATTTGACCATGAAAAGAGGTTTCAAATATTCACACAGGACTGAGAGGAACCCAGCCATGTTTGTTTATTAGCTCAGGCATTAAAATACACTGTTGACTTTCTGTTAGCACTCCATCGCACCAGTGAAAGATACACACAGCTAGCTTTATCTGACTATTTGAGCTTAAATACAGATTGCATTTACAATGCAATGCACCACCATTTGATAAGCTCCAGATTTGCATTGTGAGTTTGCACAGCTACTATGTCATACAGGAAAGCATTGTAAATTGCTTTGTGGATGGGACCTGCGTCATTCAGAACTACACTGAGCTATTAAAATAAGCTGTAAAATCTGTGTGAATTTTGAGCCAGAAATGCATTTGTAATAGACAATAACTCATGTGGGCTTCTTAATTGGCTTTCCTTTGAGCGACTTCAAAATCTCTCCACTTTCATTAACGTGATGAGAGCGCACAAAGCAGCAGAATACTTCCTGAATGTCTAAGCCCAAAGAAGTAGCGCCAATAGAAGAATAATGCTCACTGCAAGAAGTCAATTTAACCATATTAGCATGCATTCACCTTCTTCTATTCCCAAGGATTTTAGCAGTCTATGAGTCTGTCTCAACCCAAACATTGGCTTTTCAAAGTTAATCAATTAGTTTTGTCTGTTTACTATACCATCTCGAGTCTGTGGAGATTTTAAACAAAAAAAAAGTCTATTTGACATTCACTGAAAAAACGGGGTCATAGCCTAAAAATAATAAGCTCCTATCTTGTTTGCATAATGGGAGCATATTTTGTGACTATATCCACAAAACAAGCGTGTGTAAACCCAACTGGCCCTGGAGTAACTGACATTTTTTAATAGTATATTCAACAGTAGTCAACAGTTTAAAGACACACATCTGTCTTCAACGTGACACCCGGATAATAGCCTTGCAAGTAGGGCTGTGCAGTTAATAACCGTCAGTGATATGCTTGTGTCTTTTTAATCAATAAGTGAAGGTAAGCATGCGGTTTGAACCAGAAGGTTAGACTTTGGAGGAAGATATTTCACTATTTTTTGTTTTGGCACAGATTAGAAGACTGTATTATTGAAAGCCATTTTGTTTGTGGATTAGTACTTGCAAACTGTCATTGTTGTCACTACTATACAAAAAAATCAAACCTAAAATTGTCTTTTTTCATGTTTTTTAAACACTCAAAGTTTAAGAACAGGATTCATTTTCTCAAAAGCAGTAAATCATATTCAAACCACCATTTGGCTCACAGTCATCTGCCAATATCCAGAGTGCTAATAATCATTATAATGGAGAAGTGGGCACACAATGTACAGCCAAAGACTTTAGTGGTTATGATCTGCTGGCATGGGGGATTTAAATCACAAGCCTTGACAGTAACCAAACCACGACATTCAAAACAGTACTACTGGCACAATACATTATATCTCTGTATAGCTTAACACTCCCCCACTGTCCCATTACGAAAGCTTAATGGTAGGTCATAAAATGGAATCGGATATTTGGAGATGGACAGAGCTGCCTGACCTGGACTCTAGCATCAGCTGGTTGTATGACTAAGCAGAGTAACACGAGAAGCACAAGCACTGTCCCTGTCCAAGCCCTTGACTCACAGCAAAGACTGATGGCTGTTGACTGGACTGTTTTAGGACATAACGGTTCACCTCAGCGTCCTATGGCCAATACATTATGTTTCATCAATCATTATTTAGCATTTATTTGGTTCGCATACAAAGGTCAAAGGGGTCAAATTCTGGACCTGGGGTGGGGAACATCACAACTATGACAACCATTCATGTTCATTGTTTAGGGGCAATTTTAATCCTGACTGCAGATAGATGCATGATGTTTAATGGCGGGAGTAAGGCTACTGGATTATGGGGGAAAACAATTTTAATTTGGGTAATAAAATTAGAATACAATTATTTCTATACTATAAAAGTCCATGGAGGAAGTATACATGTGTTGTGATTCATGTGTTACAACATAGACTTTGTAAAGCAGTGGACTAAGTGAGTGTGACGTCACTCATAGCGTTTGGCTCCAGTCAAATCAAGCTCATCGAGGCTAACAGTTACAGGGACGAGTTTGGAGCCAAGTTCAATATTTGGAATTCCGACCACGAGAAGCCTGACAGCAGCAGGAGAGAGGGGCGACAGTTTTGCAATACAAAGTGAATTGTAGCCAAAGTCGATGGAGCCGGAAACGCGCCCATGCTCACTTCCTATTTGAAACACGCCAGTTAGCAGGTTAGCTATGTCCGTTTATAGATACAGTCTATGGTCAAGAGCCACTGTAGAGAGATGAATAGCTTTGCTCAAGGTTTTGTGGGGTTGCCTATATTCAAAATCAATTATTTGTATGTTGGTTTGTTTTTTCAATTTCTATTTGTTTAAATTAAATAAAGGAGATTTCGTACAAAAAGTCAAATCCACAATACTCTCTTACAGGTTTCCAATATAAAACCAAATGCAAATCAATATGTTAATCACTGCATGTTGGAGAGCCAGTGATTTGTTGGAGCAATCTCAGAGGAAAAAGCATCAAGCAAGTACATAAAGTTTATTTGTATAACACTTTTCACAGACTAAAGTCACAAAGTGCTTTACAGACTACAATTAAAACCCAATATAAGAACCAAAAGGCAAACATATAGGGAAATTATAGACAGGTACACATCAAACTACACAATATTGATGACTTAAAAGTTTTTTAACATTTTGCTCACTTCTTGTCTGGTACAGAAGGCATCACATTGTTAAAATATTTCATACGCTAAATTAAATATAAGATAGGTATGCAGCCCACAACTGTAATCATATACACTATAAAATGTGTCCAATATGTGGGGATGGTTTTACGGCAGGCCAACGACAGGCTGTTAACCTTGAGGTAGAGGACCACAGTAACTCACGAGATGTTTCACTGGGATTAGGAGGAGCTTTTGTGTGTGGTTGCTATAGGTCAGTTAAATTCATTACATTTACTCGCATTTACAAGCTTACAATGAACTTAAAATGAAATTGATAATGAACACTAAAAGCATTATGGGTGGTAATACCACCAATGACAGTGATAGGCAAAACAGATTATATGACCATTTTCTACAGCCTTGAGATCATGATTCAGTAATGATTCATGTGCACAAAGGAGCTTGTAAATACTGTCTTTAAGAGGGATTTACAACTATCTGCACTGTGATTGGTTAAAGGCACCTGTCACTCAGTCAGATGTGTTCATTGTTCATTGGGAGGAGTGGGTGGCGCAAGCATACAGATGTATTAAATAGAGAATTACAGAAACGCATTAAGAAATTTCATCAAATAGTGTTAGGGATAGGGATCAGATCACAATTAGAGTTTTATTTTTATATGGCCCAGCCCTAAATGATCATAATCATATAAATGATCTTCATCAAACCTTTTTTATCCCTTAAAGCAGAGATGATCCATTTGCTGCTGTTTGTGGTGGAGAGGGCTCTGAAAACATTGACTAAGACACCAGTGTAATGCAGACACACAGAATAAAAGCTTAACTGATGATTTGGTGTGGATGTAACATGCACAAGGGTTGTGGACTTTTCAGTTTGACAATATACATAGACAAATACACAGGTTAACATGTTCATCTTGTTTGGTTTTTGGAAAAAGTACAACTCCCACTGACCCACCCAGCCACTTTCCCACTTTTGAAGTATGTATCGTTAGGTGGTTTCCATCTCTGGGCTCTGTGACTGTGAGGTAGGGACAGACAGCTGTGTATGTAGTATCAAAGCAGCGTTTATACTAAGTGCACTAAAAAGCAAAGTTAGCTCTGTTATTATGGTAGCCTACTGTACTGTGCTTTTAGTATCAACAGAACCAGATGTTGTAATGCCCTTTACAATTAGACCTGGGTAGTCCTGCCTTGGTCCTGCTTTAATGCTTATTTAGACCTAATTTAGTCTTTTAAAACATCTGATTAAGGCCTGATGTAACCCTAATTTAGATTAGAATCTATTTTTCTCATTATTCTAGACCAGGGTTAGTCTCAAATTAGATCAGATAGTCCTAGATCTGCTTTAGTTTTATTTTATACCTGGTTTAGTCCTATTTTAGTCCTAGACTTGCTACTCACCACACTATAGTCTGTTTTTTGGTTGTCACTGCAGTTTTGTCTTGGCTTAGTCCTGCTTTAGTCCTGTGTGTGACAGAGCAATACTGTTATTATTATTTTTCACATCACTGACAGTAGACCTAACAATAGATTTGTGTTGTTCAATTGCACCGCTTGAGAGCTGTTTGTGGATATTATAAAATATAACAGTGTGGTGCAGCTTAATAGTCCGGCCCCATGGAAAACTCCTGCCTCATTGAAGACCCCTCCCTTAAAGCAATGCTGCTGTAGTTAAAATATGTTGAAAACCAGGACAAAACGCTATTCCTCATTGGGCTTATATGAACTACACCTGCCGCCTAGAGACTAAGCCTCACTTTACATCCAAGCAGGTACACCAAACATGTCTATTTCAGTGAAGTGTCTCAGCTCAAAGTAGAGCACTGTTGTTTTTAATTGGATTTTTATCATAAAGCCACAGAGACTTAATGTGTGATTTGATGCATATTTGTGCTAAATGTGTGTTTACTTGACGCACAGAGAAAATTGCTGACACAGGGAGGTGCACTCAGTTACTTTCAGATCAAATGGTGTCTAAACTATTACTGGCAATGACAATGTCTCTTGATCCGGTAACAGCTGCAGGAGTGATCAGTCAGCAGTTTGGGGGACGCACACAGAAATGCACTTACATTAACAATAAACAGGCTCACATAGCAGCCAGAACAAATTATGGGAAAAACTTCTACTAAACAATACTTTAATATTTCCAGTGAACAAAATCATCCTCCTGAATCCATAGCAACACGAGGGAAATTATAGTCAACATCCACAAGAAAACAAGACACACTAAGTAATAATACAGGTATAACCTATAATCAAACAACATTGTCAAAGAAAATGTAGCCAGACAAAAGAAAATACTTAATCTGCAAAAACCTTTTCAAAATGAACCAACATCTAATCCCACTCATAGTTTATATTTGGAAAAGAAGTAGGTGGTACCATGCCACCAGATAAAACTTATAATTTTGAGACGACAGTAAGCAATTTTAGACAAAATTTTGAAAGAACAAACTATTTTCTCTGGGTCCCTACAGAGTGGTAGCGTGGCTAGCAAGCAATTGTATGAAAGTTACACAGCAATCCAGAAGGGCAATTTGTGTTGTTTTAGCTAGAAAGTTGAAAAAATTTTAATGTCAGCAAATACCTTGAACCACTGGAAAAAATGTATACAGGCCACAAAGGGTGTAATGCAGAGGGAGAGCAAGAACAAAAAACACAAGAAAATAAAACATAGGAAGTCAAAACAGGATAGATTCCAGACACAGTGGGCACGGACAGTTCTCTTTGCTGTGCGTTTACGAGAAGCAGATGAAGAGAAGTTACTGTTCAGATTTATTTAACACGACTGCTGTGTTTGTGGCTCATCCAGTCTTTGGATATCATTTAATCCACTGCAGTACTTGTCTGTGCACTGGAGCAGTCTATTATTTCCTGGTTATTACATGTCTCCAAGACCCTTTTAGAAGTCAATGTAACGTACTAAATTGAATTTGAGACTCAACTGCTGTCTCCTACATCGGCCCCCTGTGAGTGAAAATAAAAAGTGTGAATACACCATTATTTAGGTGGGAAGATGGGACAGCGAAGGACAAACTCATTTTCTCAAAGTGAATTTGACGATTTTGGAGATTATGACAAAAAAAGACAGGGCTGAACTAGTGTGAACCGCCAACAATCTAATGATACCTTTTTAGGTGGTATGGAAGTGTTATGACATTGGAGACTTATGTGAATATTTTATTTTAATAGATTCTTTTTCCAGACCAAGGTTTACTTTGTTTTCATACCTAACGTTTCGACTACTCACTAGCGCTCTTCCTCGGAGTGGTCACGTGATGTTGGTGTGACGTGTCCGGTCAGCTGATTTAAACAGGTTTTGGCACTGTCTTCCTAACCATGGAGGCAGGACGACAGCGCCATCTGCGTCTGACTTCTTCAGGACAGTAGCTGACAACGATGTGTGTTGTCCTCTGTCCCAATGATGTTTGCTTCGTCCCAGTCCATAATGTGGTTCTCTCTTTTGCAATGGTCACAAATACCCGATTTGAGTTGCTCTTGTTCTGCTTTGTGTTTTGTTGCTCTTGTGAAAGCCTTCGCTGTTTCCTTCTTACATTCTGTTTTTTTTTTACTCTAACACACCTGGGACTCGGACCAGGAAGATGCCCAGTCATCAAACTCTCTTTCTCTCTCTTTTTTTTTTTTTTTTGTCTAGTAATTTTAAGGACATATCACTCACTTGGGAAATTGGGATTCAAGCAGATTGGAGAGTCCATCTTATATTTCAATATTCCTGTATCTTCTGACTGAAATGGACTGATATACTGAGGCCAGCAGCAAGATGGCCTCTGCCCCCGAGTTCAATTTTGGAGACTGGATGATTTTATATCTGTGACCCTGACCTCTCCTCACACCTCACATGCGTCTTGTAGCTGTTTCGTATTGATTAAAAGTGGCAGGTTGGACCAGGACACAGCTGAGGTCCACAGTGTACTGTGCCCCATGACCTCCTCCACTACCTGCTCAAGAGGCCATAGAGACAGCTCACATCCGAGTCCTATGCAACTCAGTCCTATCAATGATCCTCTCTTTACAAACAAAACAAGTGAGCATATAAATACAGCAAAATATCACACCATACACTAGACAGGTCCAACATTACAACCCAACTTGAAGATGCTATCAGCCAGTTTCCAAACTCAACTTTGATACTAAGTTCAATGTTGGATAAGTTTTGTGATATATATACACATAGTCCTATAGTAAACTTCTGCCTCCTTTGCCATCTCCATTTTACCGTAACATAATTGTATACAGGCCTTATGCAATATTGTAAGTCAAAATAATAGTAACTTTACCTTTTAATAAGATCAAGATCGTTTTAAAATTACTCAGTCAAAATGCTTTTTATTGAATCTTTTCCATTATTAATACCTGCTTAGGAGAGTATTTTGTTTAGCATCACTTAGTATTTGTGTATTGATTATCTCAGACAAGTTGACAGTCCTATCCAATTGTCATAAGATTCCCACATCTGCTCTGCTGGACAAAAGTCTGCGCCATGATAGTGTAAATCCCACCCATGAGCAGGTAAGCTGACATCAGAGTGTTATTCACTGAACCTGTCAGTGATCATTAAATAAGGTCTGATCAAGATTCAGTCAAAGCAATCAACACAAATCAACCTACAATTATCATGACTGTGAGGTGGTAAATTCTTACTTCCTTATTTTCAACAGTTTCTTATCTTTTATTACAATGTACAACTGCAGCATATAAAGTAGATTAAAGCTGCCTAAAATAATAATTAGCATGACATGGTATTAAATGAAAGTACAAAACCCTGGGGAAGATATGTCCGCTCTTTGGTACCGTGCAATATTGCTTCACCATTTGCGATTCGTGAAGGTCTGGCCATAGCGAATCACCCAAGAACTCTCTCAAACGTTGTTTTCTTTGGACCTGGCTCCTATCAGCTTTGATTTTTTTCCATCTACTACAGTGAGTACAGCATGGTACAGTGCCGGGGGCCGGTATTACTGACACAATCACACAAATGAACGGCATCAAAGCTTTTCCAGCAAGAGAGAGAAGTCGTGCTCCAGCAAAACAAGAACACATTTTACTGTTAAGGTACAGTATGTGAAACCATTAGACTACCATTACATACATTTTATATAGGTCTGGGGTAAAAAAAAGTACACAGCTTTCATATTGGTCACTGCTTGTGTATGGGTTACTTATAAAACTAGTATAATGAATCTAATGTGTAACAGCAATATTGTGTTCAAGACATTTCATATCAATTATTAAGACCCACATTTGTCCTTTTTTATAATTATTTTATTTTTTTGAATGCATTTTTCTCTTACAACAGAGAAAAATAACCTCAAATGCAGCAGTACTGCTATAGCTATTTCTGCTACTGGAGAATTACATGGATGGATCATTCCTTTGAACTGTATTATGCTATATAAGGAGCCTATTGTTCTTATACAGTATATGAAATATGTAAATTGTCTAAGAGGAACAACTGAACATACTGTGGTCCAATATTATTTAATGAAACAAAATGAACGGTGCTCATTTCATTTCTCTCTAATTCCCTATGGTGGGCCCTCTGGTAAAGCCATATTATAACAAGATGGAACTTCTATTATGCATCTCTGTGCTTTCATGGTCTCCAGCAAGACTACAAACTGGCTAATTACGTTTGCCTGATTAAATTTTAGATTGGCTTCAAATCATTTATCTAACATTCATCCATGGCTGGATAATGATATTAAAACATCTAAGAGAACAACACATGATAAGGAGCAGAGCCTTTGATATGTGCAGGCACTTGTGTCTCCATTGGTCTGGACCATGCCAGAGTGATTGATTTGCACTTTACGTATCCTTAGGCGCTCTCATTTCCTGCCAGTAGACCTGTATAATGAGGTTTAGAAGGAGGTCTGTTTTATTCTAGAGCATGGCTTCTGTAGTGAAACTCATAATCTGGATATTTGGGGCTTAGTGTCTGAGGGAGTTTTGTGAAGCATTTGATTTCTCTTAAATTGTTGGGTACGCAGAAAGGAAAGATCTAGCTTTGGAAGCTCCAATTTCAGAGGGGCTGCAATAAACTGGTGACCTGTGTCCTTTAAAAAGAAGGGGACAATTTATATCACTTACTGACAGAAAAGCAGACTAAGCTTGAATTGTAGCTATAAACTACAAATTACTAGTATTAAACTCAAGACATCTCAAGTATTTTCTGTGGAACACAGGATACATGTTGCACATATATCTGGTCTTTACTAGGGCAGTGACCCACAAGTTTTAAATAGTGTACTGCATAACTGGCAAAAGGCAGTATTAAATTACAATTCTATATAATTTATCCAATAATTATAATGGTTAAAAGATTTAGTCAACTAAGGAAATTCTTGTTTGACTAAAGGCATGCCCTCATTGCCCTGTGCAGCTCCTGTGACACAAGATGTCATACAATGTAAACAAAAAGTACTGGTAAACTGCATCTTCATGTGTAAAAAGAGTGGCTCAACTCACAATTTACTCCCACATCCTCCACACATCACTCTCTCAGGCCACAGCCTTTCTGCTGTTGTGCTATAAGTCCATCATAATTACAGTAAAATAATTAAATGACTAATAGAACTTTTGGTCAAATCCCCTTAACTGACTAAAAGCCTAAAGCATACAGCCCTTCTCTCCACTAAACTAAACATTTCCAGTAACAGCTTTATTAATTCCTACACAATACTTGATTATTCCCAATCAGTCCTAAATCTGGCCCAAAGCGGACATGGGGCGCCTGCAGAGCCCTGGCAGTGACAGTGAGCTGTGCTGGGCTGCAGTGGATTAGTGGTTTATCAGGAGCAGCACACTGTAGCTCTGGTTTGGGCTTGTGTGCTTGTGGATAAGGGGCTACAGACAGGAGCGAGTCCTTGGCCTTGGTCAATAACTGGCCTGAGGCTGCACCGGCTGCTGCTCAATTAGACAACACTCAAACCGTTTCTTGGTCAATATATTCACGGTCACTGGTACATCTCAAATATATTTTAAGCTTCTAGAGGAGGGAATCTATTAAGTTTCATCTTTGTAGCTAACATGGGCTCTACTAGTCTAAAAACAGCATCAAACAAAACTTGGGATGCTATTAGCTGTCATATTGGGAACACATATATGTCTGGTTTGTTCCAAACAAAGGATCTAGAGGCCAAAAGTGAGGAGCTCCTTCTGGATAATCACCAAGAAAACAAAAAAAACATGTAAATGAAAACAATATGTGATTTTATTTATTAACATTTTATTACTTATTTCTTGTTCATAAACATTCAAATAAAACAAAAATGTTACAAAAAAGTATTTCCATAAAGAATATAAAACCAACCTTGAGCCATCTCACAGCCTGGATAAATACAGTAGTATTTAGGAAGGGAATTCAGCCAAAAAGCAATGTCAAATCAATATGCAAATTGCATAAGGAGGCAACAGATTTTCTGTGGCTAACCAAGAGAAACAAGCAGAAGTTCATACTTGAATTCACCCGTGTGACATGGTTTACACTGACAAAGAAAAACAGCTCCCTTCTGGTAGCTGCTCCTCTGGGCATACAGTGGGCTGCATGCATGTCCAAAAACATATCCAAACACACGTCTAAACACGTCTAAACACACACCTCTAAACAGACGTCCAAATGTGTTTCCAGCACAAGGCCCTGACAGAGACCATCTGCCATGTGTAGCCCACTGCCTCTATGTTTGTATCTTGTCTCCACTAAACATCTGTAAACTGTTAAAGATAAGGTCTGGATTTAGGAAAACAGGATCTCAATTTTTTGATAAAGACATGTCCTTATGTCTTATTCTTCTCACATAAATGATGTAATGTGTCCTTTTGTTCCTGTGATCCTTTTTCCTGCAAGTTCAGAATGATATCTCTCTGCATTTTTTATACAGTCAGCTGTGATATTTTTTCATTTCTTTTTTCCTTGTAAAAATCCTTCAGTAAGGTAGTAGGTAGGTAGGTAGTAGGTTACTAAGGTAGTAAGGAAGTCCTAACCAAGCCTAGCTCAAGATCTGGAGATGGGTCCCCAGGCACAGCACTGCGGCGCCCACAGATTCAGACAGGTTGCCCCAGTGGCATTGAAGGATGGGTCACATGCAGAGGACAAATTTCCCTACTAGGAGAATAAAGTATACCTTAACCTTGATGCAGATGGACCATGCATGTCATTGATTGTCTAATCCACCTGTCAATCAGGCCCATCTGAGCCCGGGGAGATTCAGCGATGACCAGACTGGCATCTTCGTAAAGTACTGGAGAAGTGTGTATTCTGAACTCAAGGAAAGAGAGCTTTAAGTCAATAAAAGTGTTTCCTGTCATTTTCAGATGGAGCCTGTAGTGAAACATCACAGAGTGTCTCTCTCATCCATCATGCATAGTGTAACTGATGTGGATTATTAACTGCCATCAGCCCCCGTCACGACGCCCTGCCCTTAACTACTGAATTA
Source organism: Periophthalmodon schlosseri (assembly GCA_000787095.1). Taxonomy (NCBI): domain Eukaryota; kingdom Metazoa; phylum Chordata; class Actinopteri; order Gobiiformes; family Gobiidae; genus Periophthalmodon; species Periophthalmodon schlosseri. Next base: position 97,978 of record KN470864.1, on the reverse strand, counting down.
TATTTGATTTTACAGCTCTGTGTGAGTTGCCTGTGCTCTGTAACAACACAATTATTATATTGTGAATTTCCTCAAAAGTTGAAATGAGACTAGCCTTAACAAGTGGTATAGTGTGTTGACATTTTATTTATTTTGTTGCATATTTATGTTCTTAAGAACAGAAAAGCTACTGTAGCATTTAATAGAATCTTTAAACTGTAAACAATAGCTGACTAAGACAAGACCTGAAATGCCATTTCCCACTGAAATTTGATAACTAGCTCAATATATATGTGATACCTCTGGAAGTACTCTTGCTTTGCCTACATAAGTACATGGTATAAATATTAAGATACCAAATTTCCAGTTTCCATGGAATAACGAACATAAAAATAACCCTTATTTCAAACGTTTGGACTGTGTTATTCATACAGTATAATAAAATACATATTGCATTGGTCATAAAACCTAACCGTCCCACCGCTGTACACCCCTTTAGCCCCAGTGTCCCACCACAGCCCACAGATGTGAATGTGATTACTCCCCCCGTCCTCCAGCCCACCTCCTGCCTGCCCCTCTTTCCACTGCAAAGAAAGAACTCATTCAGTTTGAGCCCTCCAGACAGGGGCCACAGACCAGAACCCAAAACACAGGAGTGGGCCCAAGTGATAGCATTTTCACTGATATGAGGACGGAAGCGGACTAAGGTTTTTATGAATGTACACAGCAACTTTTGGACTGGCACAAAACAAAGGGTGAGTTTGAAATTTCTGCAGACATAACTTTAATGGAGGTTGTTTATCTGTGTTAATTAGTGACTTTGTGTAGTTTTACAAGTAATGACATGATAAAGGATGAGCAGGTTTGTAGACTCTTAATAGATCTTTTGAACAGTCTAATAAGCAATATGCATTCAACAGTAAATTTGTGAAGCATGACAAGTATTTCTAATGCATGTAAAACACATACTTCGGGGGTTTGAGAACTTCAAATTGCAAAACAAAGCTGCATTTTTGCCTTTTTAACACACAATTTAAGTGAAAAATAAGAATAACATTGCCACCAAGACTATTTTCCAAATTTGATCTTACTAAACACAACTCATTATTTCTTCCTATATGTATCATTTAAACAGGCTATATTCTCTTGTCACAAACTTAACTAAAATAGTTTTATGAGTTTGTTGTAGCCAACTGCTCGCTTTTCTACAAGTAAGTATGCTCCTCTCTATTTAAAGCTTAGAGTCAGCGCCAGCCAATAAAAGCAACTTCACAATGACAACAGCCCTCCCCATAAAATCAGAGAGGCCCCAGCACACACTGTTTTAACTAAACCGTGGAACGACGCATGGAAATTTAGCTGATAATTTCCAAAGACAAAGGAAACTGCTGTAGAATGGCCCAGATAAAGACTTGTGCATGTGCTTCTAGTTAGCAGCCTGTGCTCAGCTAACCACCATATTTTTGAGAGACTCTGGCAACTACTCAACAAACTGCTATTACATTTTATGTAATGTTGTATTTACTTTATATATTTTTATGAATGTCAACAGGTTTTATGGTTATAATGGCAAGAGTAGCACTTCAAAAAGACATAAGGTTGCCTGATATATTGTACCCACAGGTTTAAAGTAATGTAAAACTGAAATAATTTTCGTAGCAATAAACAAAGTGTTGCTATTCTTTCTATTGAATAGTCAAAAGTCCTCAAAATGGCATCCATAACAGAAAAGATCACAAACTAAAACCCAGGAATATGCTGCTATAGTTATTCAACTGTTGATATTGTATTCAAATGTCTTCTACTTTTTGAAAATTATACGACAGTTACCAAAAGAGGAGCTGGGGTAAAAAGTTACTTGTTTATAGTTCTTAGATGCTTAACATGTCACCTCAAAATAAACACTATTTTATTGCCTTTTTACTGGCAGGAAGGTCTGGGCCATTTCTGGTGCAGGTCTCTCAAGTATTTTGTGTATGACAGACTAAATGAAAAAAGCAGTTTGAAGCAGAAACCAAATGGCTCTGAAGTGGAGAGAGCGCTGTCATTCTTCAGTCTAACAAGCCCAGTCCTGGCCTCAAATGCATTTCCATATTTCCTCTGGATGGAGGTAAAATATATGATACAGCTGTTGTTTGCCTAAATGTGTGACTCAGGCTCCAGAAATGCTCAAAAACAGTGAAAAATCACACCTGAGGCTGTTAAGTACTATCCTAAATCTAACAGAAACATAGATTATAAAGCCAAACCTAAACCTTCAAGTTAATAGTGTTAGCATTACATCATTTCCTGAAATAGGCCCAAACCTCAAAGTGTAAAATGCTGCTACTTTTTCCAGTAGTACAATATTATGGCGAATGTCATTAGTTAAAATAGCAAAAAATATATGCCATTATGTTGGAAATCAAGTCAGGATTGTAAAATTGATTGAGGAAAGTTATTGATAATTTACTGTTGTTTAACTGTCTTTAGAAAGTCACTTAAAGTTCAGTCTTTTGACACCAAACTATTTACTCATTTCCTTCTAGATTTTGGACAGCGTTTCAGACCACTGTCCTTCTACAACAGGTCACAGTGAATCAGTGAACATGTTATTTTGTACTTCAAACTCAAGGTGCAGTGTCACTTTGTAAACCTGACTTTTATATGGAAAGGTTTTCTCTACAATTTTATGCTTCATAGGCAGTGATCACAGGAGGTTAAAGGTCAAATAAGGAATATAGTTAGAGGGGGCGATATAAAATTAAATTGTGATTTGACCCAGTAAAGTTGCAGAGATCAACTTATGTTCAATGTACTGTGATTTAGTACTTTTCTATTTAATTCTCAGACACTAGCAACGTCTCATTCACCCAGACCTCCTATTGGTCAGCCTCTGTCAAGCTCTGAGTGAGTGAAAGGTGGATTTAACCAAGCACAGTTGGGTTTTGAACTCTCAGTCACATTCATTACCTTTGAAGTCAATGTAAAGCTATTACTAATAGAATGAATTGTCATAAAATAAACATCGTGACCTATAACGTTTTAGAAAATTCAAATCTTATAATGTTATATCTTGAAAGCCTTTTGTGAATAAATGTTTCTCAAATCGTTAATATTTACTCACTGTGTGTGTTCAGATGATCATGCAGGGCTGGTGGTGGTGGTCTTTCTTTGCCGTGGGGGTAAGTCTCGTCTCTCCAGCGCTCTGCCAAAGTGGAGATGGAGAATGGGGGTCCGGCCTTTACATGGACTCCCCATTGATGGTCACCAATGACACGTCCCACACTGTTGGGGATGAGTCTGCAAGGACAACAATTAACCCAAAATCAATCACCCTAAATCAGCCACCATCTCCTGCCCCTACCCTCCTATATGAACCCCAACCTGATAAATGTTCTGTGTACTTTAGCACCAAAACCTCTGCAAGACTTAAAGCATACCAAGAGGAGATGGCGTACCTACAAGCCATTCAACACGGGAACAGAGCAGTAATGGACAACCTGGTTCAATATGTGGGGGCGGAGCTAGGGCATCATAGTTATGAAGATATTATTAAGGAGAATATCATTGGCATTCAAGAAGAGCACAAAAGCTGCCATGAGACGGTGGAGAAGGCTGAGGAGGATCTGAAGAAGCAGCTGGAGGGGGAGGCACTGGGCGCTCTTTCAGGGATGCAGAAGTGAGTACGATCCTATCAGTTTGATGGACAGTTTCTGTGGTAACAGAGGTGGTACTTCCAGGGCACGCCTCAAGTTACATACAAATTCAGAAGTAAAAAACTACCCAAAAGAAAAGTTGGGTTGTTTTTTTTTACCTCCTGCAACTTTAATGATTAGAATACTTAATCATCAAAGGATTATGAATAAGTCTTCTTTCTTTTGTTGTTTTTCAATTTCAGGCTTGCCAAATGATGCATTTTACACCATATAAGCATTGTGACACAACTTTCACAATTTAATATATATATATTTTTTTAACACTTAATTAGAAATTACTGCAGAAGGCAAAAAAAATGTCATGCTTTTTCCAATTTACATTTTCGTGATGAATATTCAGTAAATAACATGTCTGTTAAACCATTATCCAACCAATACCTGATCCGACCGGTGGGGTTTAATTTAAAGTCTTACGAGTACATTCCTTTTTTAATTAAAATTTAGCTTCACCTGAGCACACCATGTTTTCACAGATGTTCTAACCTATAGCATTTCCTTGACTCTTCCCTGCTGTAGACCTATTTATAAGTAACATTTGATTTTCGCCTCTTTTACCCACTTGCACTCTGCTCTTCTTTTGTGCTGGTTCTCAGAGTCAGAGAGGAGTCCTTGGCCTTTGAAGACATGCTTTCTACAGCAGCCGACATCGCCAGTCGACTGGAGAGCTCTGCCCAGGCTCTGCAGGCTGCATTCACCAGGAGGCTGAAACATATTGTCAACACGCATCAATGAGAACACCCCCAGCATCAAACTTTTGAATAAACAGCAGCATTTTGAAAAGCAGGTTCAATCCCAAGACAAGCACTAAATTTTTATTCTTGTTTTAAGGGTTCACGGCTCTATTCTTTTCTTTTTGTTTATTGTAAAAACATTCCTTTCATTTGTAAAGCTTAAGTGCATTTTCCATCTCTTCTTCCTGGAAATTGGTTGGGTCAGACTGTGCAGCCTTAAGGGGTGCAGGTTTACGCCAAGCCCAGTGTTTATGGATCATAACAGACTGGCCTTGAGAGACCAACTGTAATGACTGTGTTAGACTTGTGCAGACGAAGCTATGGATCAGCCATCTGGTTCCAGGGTGAGGATGGAGCAAGCAGCCCTCTCATCTGTGATTGTGGTGTGGGTAAAAGGGGCAATTTTCCTCCAGGCATTTGGCCCTACTCTGAAGAACTAAGCCCATGATAAAATGTGTATATTGTGGAGTATAAGAGCTATAGCCAATTCTATAAATGAAATGTCATTGTAAGAGCCGAAGTTAAACCTATCAACTGGACAAAACGTTGTAGGAGTGAAGACGTTTCACTGCTCATCCAAGCCGCTTATTCAGTTCTGGTCAGATTGCTGGTGGACACTGCCTTATATCTAACTGAAGGAGGGGCTATGACACTGCCTTATATCTAACTGAAGGGAGGGGCTATCTACACTGAAACGATGAAACTGTAAACAGCTATTGTCTCCAGTTTCAGTCTTAATGGCCCCCTTTCAGCCTTTAATGGCCCTACGGGCTGACCCTATTATTCCCTTTTGTTCCTTTTGTTTAAATGAAGTGTCCTTAGCCCATGGTGCACACAGTGACCCTGTGACCCAGTAACAACATTATTATGTAAAAATAGTGAAATATACTGTATTTTTACACTTGCATAAATTTCATTTCAAAATCTCTTCAGTCATATATAGAATTCCTTTTCCAGGAAAAAAACAACTTCCAACCAATTCACAAAGATATCAGAAAATTTAATTTCAGTTATATAATTTGCTTAATGTAGCCTAGTATTTTGACACTTTTTCGCTTAATAACACCTTGGCGACAGGCTAAAGGTAAAAGTGAGTGTTTTGTGCGAATGCTTCTGGGTGAGCGAGAGATTGAGCGCGAGAGAGAGAGAGGGAGGAAGAAAGGGAGGGGGATAGAGATGGATACTGGCTGCTATAGGTAGCAGATGAAAGACAGAAATCTAACAGACAGTATGCCACCGACATGTGGAACAGTCACGCTCCTATAAAATGTAAATATTTTAGAAAAGATGCGTTTTTTGGCATGCGTATTTTTGGCACCATGCGTAATGCGTAACATGGAATCAACTGTTTACAGCAATTTAACCAATATAAATAGGATATGTGGTTCAGTTTTGTCTCTAGTTATCTTAGGGCAAAGGGTGTCATGTACCACAGTAAATGTACCATTTGGATTCTATATTCCGCTCTGACCGGCTGACGGCGAGGTCGGACGAAGACGCTCAAACTGCACTTCATAGAAGCCGGTGAAGTTTTTACTGGAAGTTTTCACTGCGGACTAATTTACACAGAAACTAACGAGCGGCACTGAAAAGAAAGTGACTCTGCCATGCGCCCCAACTATGAAGATGACTTGCTGCTCTCTTTCAACACGGATTCAAGATAACGCTTTGACATTGGACGATCCGCCTCTGGTCATCTCCGATGGATTTGGATTTATTTTGCAAAATGAGAACCGCCCGACTGTTCCCAACGAGGGCAACACTTTTCCTTTTGTTTTCTCTCACAGGTGAGCTGTATTGTTTTGTTTTGGTTTTTTTGGGGTTTTTTTTTTTTTTGTTTACTTAACGAGTTTTCAAACAGGCTTTGCATAGTACTTTGACTGTTTATAAAACCCAATTTTTTTTTTTTTTAATTTTGAGGAAGAAAAACTTGGGACTACTAGCCTACCTACCGTAGCTTCCAAACACGCTCCAACCAATATCCCGAGATACTCTCCGCTTCCTCTGTAGTCTTTTCGCGCCACTACAAGTGTACAATGTTGCCACATTTAATGCCAATCCATGGAGAGAGTGGTATGCTCAGTTTATGTGAATTGTTGTCTGAAATTAAATGTTGGCTTTTGGTAAAAGACTGCGTTGGAAAGCCACAAGTCAAAAACCTGTTGGTTAAGTGTCAGATTTAATTTTCAGTGAATAGCCTACGTTTAGGGCTTGCTGGTAGCTTTTGTTTTTGATGCTTTTATTTTGTTTAGTAACGTGAAAACCGTCTTGAAATACCTTATCTGGACAATTTTGAAACGAGCCTCTGGTCTGTACAACTGTTGATTGATCACCTAAACTGGCCAGTGTTTTACGCACCTTGCCAAGGCATTTGGCTTTCTTCCAGTTACCCAGGGCGGCGTGCGCGTAACGCTGGAGGTGTCTCCTCTGGCAGCAGACTTTGATCTATGACACCCAGCAGCCCTTTGTCAAGCATCACATCTGCTTCTTCACAGATGCACGGACAGATGAACGCACTGTCCCTGGTGTAGTCCTGTTTGCCCCAATCAGATTAGTCCATGATGGGTGTAGATGAACTCAAGAATACTTTGTGAGAAACTTGTATATTCATAGGCTGGCAGGTGTTGGACTTTGGCTAATTCATTTTGGTGACAAACAGGTGCCACAGGTGTTATCCACCTCAATATGTTGCACTGGGACTTTGTATGTTGGTCCAGCCATTACTTGTTAAAGACCTTCAAGGCAAGCAATTAGAAATCATAGGCAATAAATCACTTCAACAGTTTTGCATGTTGCCCCTCAGGCTGGCTCAATACAACAGCTATTTACCCTCCACTGGTCCATCTCACCGTTAGGGGCTATAAACACATGTCATTGAGCCCCCACAAGTGCTATGGTCACCTTGGACAAAAGGGTGTTTGCCAGATGTTAGTTGGGAAATAAGGGCCAACTGTAGTATTTCCTTTAACAGAAAAAGTACGGACATCAAAGTCTATTTCAGTGTTTGCATTGTATGTATGACTACTGTACTCATTATGTCCTTTTATTTAGGCTACAGAATGACACTTGTACATCAGACTTCAAGTTTTAGCGACATTTCCATTTACATAGCTTAATAGTCTTGCAAAGTTTAACCAAAGATAAAACAGCTATGTGCTTCTAAGAATAAATAAATGTATTCTCTTATACATGATATTTAACATGTGCAATGACAACTCAAAAATCAACATTGTTACCTGTTTGAAAATGAGCTCACCTCCACTTAACACGGGCAGCTAATGATGTGTGTAATTGGCTCTGACTAAACTAATGAGAGGTGATCCCCATGGGCTTCTGTTATTATTTCAATGTTGTTTGTCTTTTATTAGAATAATAAGTAACAGGGCTGGAGATTATAAGCCTGTCTCTTAGAGCTAATCAGATTGAATTGAAATCTCCATAGATAAACAAAGATCAGAGGGAGGATATCCACCTGTTCACCTTGAGAGAGTTTAGTAGGAGGTGCACAAGAAAAGAGAAGTTCAAAAGATCAAAAGATTTGCCAAGATGTGAAAAAGTTGATCAGACATGAGAAAGAAAATACTCCGATGTTTAGAATAGGGCCTTTTGACAATACAAAGGGTGTCTCATTCTCCTAAGCCACAGTGTCATATGAGCTTTGATTTACTGCCTTTGCAAAAGAGAAGTTTAGACGGGGCACAGATGAAAGAAACCAAACATGATAGCTACTGTGCGATTCTACACAGGCTTAAGTATTTTTAACAATGTTTTTCACTTCAGTGTAATTCAGAAATGCACAGACAATTTTTCCTTGAATGTTGACTAAATTCGACTACATTTTGTTTCTGCAGTCTTCTGTCATGAGAAGACACATTCACACGCTGAGGATGAACTCTTCAAGACACTGTTTGCTGGTTACAACAAGTGGTCCAGGCCTGTGCCAAACATCTCAGATGTGGTCATTGTCAAATTTGGGCTATCTATTGCTCAGCTCATTGATGTGGTGAGGATTCACCTCTTTCACTTTTACTTAATAGTATAAGAGATCAAGTCAATCATACTGGCATTGTTTTATTACTATTTATTACACCTCATTTGATCATTTATAAACACAACTATAGTTGTGTACAGTGGTTTCCATATTATTCGTTGTCTATATGAGAACATTTACCAGAATCTCAGCATGTCTTATACTGTTTTCATTTAGGACGAAAAGAACCAAATGATGACCACAAATGTGTGGCTTAAGCAGGTAAGTTAAACTAGTATTAAATGTAGTATAATAGTATATACTATAGTATAGAGTGTATTATTCATAGTGCTACATAAATCCTGTTTGTACATTTCAGGAGTGGAACGACTATAAACTTCGCTGGAGACCATCCGACTACGACAATGTGACGTCCATAAGAGTGCCATCAGAGCTGATCTGGGTGCCGGATATAGTTCTCTACAACAAGTGAGATATAGAACATGGTTATCAACTCCTGAGCTAATGCTTTGTATGCAAAACATGGTTTCATCTTAAATTGAAATATCCAAACATTAATTAAATTGATGTTTGTAACTGATAGTACGATTTTAGCTTTGCATAGCATGTGGTAATGGTGCCATCTTCTGGACAATATAGTCAACTATCCATATTTTAAGACATCTTATAAACAGTAACAATTCTCAAATTCTCAGTTACCTTAATAATTGTGACTTTTTGCAGACTGATTTTTCACACACCTTTCACTGACAGAGCTTTTCAACAAGGAAGCATAAAATAGAAACAGAAATAATTACATTATAAAGTATTCATACATTTTGTGCAGGCTAGAATGCAATACATTCTCGGGGTTACAGAACAGTTGTCCTTTTCGATTGCCTCTCGTGATATTTGATATTTCCATCTCACCAGCTCCATCCCTGTGTTTTTTTCATTTGCAGTGCTGATGGGGAGTTTGCTGTGACCCATATGACCAAAGCTCATCTCTTCTACACGGGCAAAGTGCGCTGGGTTCCTCCTGCCATCTACAAGAGCTCCTGCAGCATCGATGTCACGTTCTTTCCTTTCGATCAGCAGAACTGTAAAATGAAGTTTGGCTCCTGGACCTACGACAAAGCCAAGATCGACCTGGAGAAGATTGAAAACACGGTGGACCTTAACAACTACTGGGAGAGTGGAGAGTGGGCAATCATCAATGCTGTTGGGACGTACAATACAAAGAAATACGACTGCTGCCACGAGATTTATCCTGACATCACCTATTTCTTTATTATCCGAAGGCTTCCACTGTTTTACACAATCAACCTCATCATCCCATGTCTATTGATATCCTGCCTGACAGTGCTCGTTTTCTATCTCCCATCAGATTGTGGTGAAAAGATTACCCTATGCATTTCAGTCCTGCTGTCTCTTACTGTCTTCCTGCTACTTATCACAGAAATAATCCCTTCCACATCGTTAGTCATACCACTTATAGGCGAATACCTCCTTTTCACTATGATTTTTGTCACCTTGTCCATAGTAATAACCGTATTTGTACTCAACGTGCATCATCGCTCGCCAAGCACCCACAAGATGCCCCGATGGGTCCACTCTGTGTTTTTGGACCTGATCCCACGCTGGCTGTTCATGCGAAGGCCTACTCCAGATGGCCGGAGGCGCAGGTTACTACTTCTCCAGCAGGAGGCAGCGGCAGAGAGGAGGCAATGTAGGATATCTGGATACAAGTCGGGAAATTGTCTGAGCACATCTGCAAACTGGCTGAGGAATGATTCAAAAGAGGAGAGGAGTTCCTATGAAGACTTAGAGTTGGGGACACTGACATCGTATTTCTCTTTTAGACCACCTTCGCCAAGGCCAATAGGGTCAACACCGCCAACACAACACACAAATACACCAAAAAGGCAGGACACAGCTGGAGGGGGGAATAAACAGGTGATTAATACTCGAGTAAATGCAACACAGAGAACAAAGGTGGACAATGCCGTATCAAACACCACTGATACGGCACTGACATTGTCTCCAAGTGTCATTAGGGCATTAGAGGGAGTGCACTACATCGCAGACCACTTGAGAGCGGAGGATGCAGACTTCAGTGTGAGTACTACTAAGGAACTGTTATGTAACTTACACCAATCAGGCAAAATCATTATGATAATCATTTTAGTGGATAAGAAATGTTACATACTCACACCTGTTCTTGCTTCGCCACTTGAAAACAATACCTTAACATCTTGTCAGGGCACAGGTAGGACAAGTTTTCATGTTTTTCTAATTACTACTTAGTTTGGTGGGGTAGTACATGTGGTAAATATTTAGCATAGTTTTACATCAGCCAAGTAACAGTTTGAGAAGAAAGGTGGAAAAAAGGTGAAAATTACAGGTGGCCCTGAGTTCTAAAAATAAGTCCCTTTATCTTTGTCATCAATACAATTCTATCAAAAAGGGACAAGGGTACAGCAGAGACGGTAGGTACAGGATTTTCTAGCAGTTTGAACATTCATTTAACACAATGTTAAACTGCTCATTTGTTTTTCTTATAAAGATGCTAAATATAGCTGCAATTTTCCCCTACAGGTCAAAGAGGACTGGAAGTATGTCGCCATGGTGATTGACCGCATATTCTTGTGGATGTTCATTATCGTCTGTCTGCTTGGAACAATCGGCCTCTTCCTGCCCCCATGGCTCGCTGGCATGATCTAGGATGAAGTATTCTAACTGGACTCCAATTTAAGAGTGTAGATGTGTGTTTTCTTGGGCCAAATTTTCAAGTTATATTCCCCAGAGGTAATATTTATTTAAATAGATGTGTAGAAGGAAGCAAAGCTTCGACTGGTGCTTAAATAGCCATGCTGTCATGATTGGCATGAATGGAGCTCGTGTGGGCTCCTGGGGAACGACACCATTGTCCAAGTCAGGCTGAGTCAGAGTCACCAACATGAACTACTAGTGATGGGACTTCTAAACTATAAAAATGAAGTTAATTCAAATATATATTTTATTTTCTCTACCTTGGCATGTGTGTAGAGTTTATTTCTATGTATTAATTTTAATGAAGTAAATCTGTAGTAAATGCTATTCTGCACTGAAGTAGGCCTATTGTCTTTCAGAAGTATTTATATGCAAGGAGTGAGTTACCATTTGTTTATCATCCAGTTACTTAATCTAAAACAAAGAGAAACAAATCATACATTGTGCACTGCCGTCATATGCTGTATGGGATATTTTATTTAGAAGGACATAATTACTAAATACTCTTTCAAGTTCAGCAGTGAAATTAAAAAGTGTCAATTTACTGTAAGTTTTAAAAAACAAATACTTGCAGTCTTCCCAAATGTTTACATAAATGCATCCAATACAAATGTGAATGACAGGAGATTAAAAAAATTACTTATTTCCTTTATCAACGACTTCAGTCTTTCATTTAGTCAGTCTTGGAGAAGGGCACGGGCCAAGGACAAAACTATTACATTTTGGATTGGGTCCATGAAGTGACATGAAGTGAAGCATCTGATTGAATTATAGGTCTTGAGGTCTGCACCTATGGGTTTTCTTTAAGGCGTGCTTTACGTGACATGAGGCATTTTATGACCAAAAGGAATTCATCAGCAAAAAAAATGCATTAAGGAAATGACTGCCCGAGTGTGAAGGACAGACGCTTATACAGCATAAGTTTGTCACTTTTAAGTACTATGTAACTTTTCTGGTGGAGGGTCCTCTATCTACTTGCCTACATGGAGCTATTATTGGTATGTTATGCTTTGCCTGGAATGTTCCACTATATGGCATTAAACCTATCTATCTTACATTATTCCACTAACTGGAATGTTCCACTATATGGCATTAAACCTATCTATCTTACATTTATTCCACTACAGGTGTTTTTATTGCTAAAAAAATGACCTTGAAAAACATGCATTCTTACTATGAGCAGGGTTGTATCTACACAGATCTGACCTGTAACTTGACTTGGTTGTGTCACCTGCTTGTCTTCATGGAGACAGATAAGTTTAAAGCCATACTGTGGAACAAATCTAAGCAAAGCAATAACATCTCCATGGAAACAAGCAGGTGCTCTTACCAGCAAAATTGCATACTACTATGTTTCCAGTGTACACTTGTTTATATGCCCACATTTAAAATACTCATTTACATATATCATTATATTATTCACTATGAACAGCACTGAGTTTAGAACAGTAATGACAGTTGTTTTTTTGAATGTTTTTACGGTCCACTAGGGTCGGTTGGTTTAGCCAAGTTAGCTCTCACTCGTGCTTGATCTACTGCGTCCAACATGTTCTTGCTGTCCACAGCCAACGTGTGCGCCGCAGCTAGCATCTGCTTCTTGCACTCCTCCTTTAAAGACGTGATGGCGTTCTGCTGGGCCAGTCGCATTTTACTGATCAACTCCGCCATGTCATTGTTCAGCAACTTCTGGGTGCCCTCAATCTGTAAATAATAAGAACAGGGTAAGAATTGGATAATACACAGTAAGCCAAACACACATCCAACATAGCTAGAAAATAAGCATTTTGTCAACATTGACATGAAAGATGCACTATGTAACTTTTCTGGTAGAGGGACTTTGCATGGCACCTGCTTGCCTGCAGACAGATAAGTTTAATACCATTTGTGGGACATTCCAGGCAAAGTAACATCTATTGACACAAGCAGGTGGCACTCTCTCCACCTTAAAAGTTACTATTGTGCCTTTAATATCTACTTGACATACAGCCCAGTCTATTGAACCATTTTCTTTATGGTTGGAAAATGAAATCCTATCCACCTTATTCCACCACGCCCAATTTTACTACTGACCAACACTTCGATTGTGGCACTTCCTAGATAGGCTAGGAAACTAAAATGTTATAAAGTAGGTTGAATTGTTTAAACTGTGTCCATGTGCATCCACATATCAATAATGCACCCCTTTGCTGAGTGGCTTGAAAATGATTTTGTAGTCTGTATAGAACTTATTAGCTGTCAAGATTGAGAGCCCTATGCAAAATCACACAACCAGAAAGAGGGGTACAATTAATGGCAGCGCCCGTGGCAACTTCCTAAATAAGGTGGATATCGGCCTCATTTCCCCCTAGAGTACACCAAACAGGCATAGTATATGGCATATACCCAAACATGCTTTTATCCAAAAAAAAGACTATATGAACAAATCAATTTTCTTCCATTTTGTTTTTTATTACACTTCTAACCCTGGCAGCTAAAGGAAAAATCAATAAAGAAACAGGAAATAAGAAGATGAGAGCTAACAAGGTGCTAGTGATAAACAGTACCTCGGTCCTGATAGATTCATGTAATGTGGGCAAGATCTCGTCCACGCTGCAAATCAAGTCTCGCAAGGCCATCCCCACAGACTGTAGGCACAGATCAATGTGAGAATTAATCAGCTTCATCCATCAAGAAGCACGTCTTCTATTACTATTCACTCACCCTCGAAACACCAATAAATAGGAGGCCAAGTGACAACTTGAAACAAACCAGGAAATAGTACCTTAATGATGCTAATGTATTGTTCAGGCTGCAGCGCTGCAACGTCATTCTTCAGCTGAACCACAACTTTGACCAGGTCCATCACATACTGGTAAACTTTATCATTGGAGCGGTCCAGTTCAGCAGTGGGTGCAGGCTGGAAAACATTATCAGTCATTTCATATTAATGGACAACAAAAGCTAAAGCTATTTAGATTCAATTATCTGTACTATAACAGTAGCCACCATTGAAGGTAATCTATTTTAAACTAATATTTACATTCAATACAATACATTTATATTGAAGGGAGCATTATTAAACAATAAATCATTAATTACCTGGGCTGTGAGTCGTGGTGGCTTTTCTGGTGTAGCTGCAGGGACAAGAATTTAGATGAGGGTCAGATAGACAATATAAAAAGTAGTTAATGTACTCTAAATGATGATACTATAATTTGCAGCTTACCATCGTCTGAGTCTTGGGGCTAAATGGGCAAAAAAAAACGAACCATCATGGGAAGAACAAAATGTTTTTACTTTTTTCAGTGTTTTAAATATAGCCCATAAGGAAATCTACTGTAGTTATAGTAAAATAAAGTAATGAAGTAAAGTAATTAATTAATATATTTTAGGGGGAACTGATTGGAATTAACACATACCTCTGGGCTAACGACTACCTCTGGTCCCATTGGGTCCTGCAAAGAAACAGGCAGGTTCATTTTATACAGAATGCACATGGAGCCTCTCTTTGGGACTGTTATGGAAGGTGCAGTTAGTATAAGGCTATTGGGGCGTCGGGAGTTGAGAGGTGGGCTGTTTAATGCTGTCGGCTTTAGAGTCGCGGCCAAAGCCGCAGCAAACTCAGGAGGGGGGTTCAGAGACACAGACAGGGGGTTGACAAAACTTAAGGATGCTCTCTTTCCCACCAGGAGTTTCTCTTCCTTCTGCAGCCACTTTTTATCCTCCACCATCTCCTCTTTCTGCCTGCGGAGAGTGTCTTGCATATGCAGCCGCTCCTGCTGCCACAGGCGCTGGACGTCCTCTCTGCTGTTGGGCTCCATTCGCAGAAACTCTCCCTCCTGAGGTCAGTAAACAACAGTTAGTAACACACCACACAAGTACAGGTGCAGTTTAAGGTCCTGCTGGGCTCTTACCCCCATGCTGCGGCGCCGCGGGGATGTGACTGGCAGCGCCAAAGTGTTTCTGGAGTCAATAGGGGACTGGTAATCACATGGGCTGGCCAGGTCCGGAGAGCTGGCACACAGCGCCTCATTCAGCTGGAAAATAGGTTCATAATCTGTAACATTTACTAAGAGAACAATACAGTACATTATAGTGACAGTGGAGATGATCTGAGCAGTGACTGTACCTGGATATGCAGGCCAATACTCAGAGTGTTTCCAAACCGGGCTGGCTTCATTCTGGACGGCTGAAGTGCAGATTTTTAATGGTGGATATATTTCCGCAGCAGTGACAGAATATGAGTGGGGTACTCACCTTCGGAGGAGGTTCATTAAAGTTGAACTTGGTGTCAAAAAACTTTGTGGAACGTGCTTTGTCCCGCTCCCTCTCCACTTCCTGCTCCTTCTCCATTTTGTGGACATCGCTGACAGATTCATATTACATTTTAGGGAGGAAAAGTGCTCATATTCTGCTCCAGTAAAAAACTCAGAGATGTAATATCCTCTATTTCCTGATTTATTCAAAGTGGATACCTGATCTTGACCACGAGCTCAGTGAAGGTGGGCCTCTCGCGGGGGTCATAGGACCAGCAGCGGGTCATGAGTGAGTACAGGGCGGGGGGGCAGTTGTCTGGTTTAGGCAGCCTGATGCCCTGCTCCAGCTGGTTAATGACATCCCTGTTCTCCAGCCAGAAGAAGGGCTGCTGCCCATAACTCATTATCTCCCACACACATACCGCTACGGAGCAAAACAAACAAGTGCTTAGACAAAGTCTTAGTCATTTAGCATGAGGCAATCCAAGGTATGCACTGTATAGAGGTAAAGCCTGAAGAATGTAAAACACTCGTAAACAAACGAGACAGGAGAAACAGGAGATCCTGACAACAAGAACCCACCAAACATCCACACATCACTGGCTGAGGTGAAGCGCCTGAAGTTGATCGATTCTGGAGCCATCCATTTTATTGGCAACCGGGTCACAGAAGCTACAGTTAAACAATAAAAAATGTGTGAAATATAGGTCTTCTTTTTTCTTTTTTGTTTGTTTGCTATTTTTTCTTTTCTGAAATATCACATTTTTTTATAAAAAAAAAAATCTTAATTGGTACTAATATTTTACCTTTATAATATTCTTCATCCTCTATGTATCGTGACAAACCAAAGTCTCCAAGCTTCACACACTCTGGACTGGCCACCAATATGTTTCGAACCGCAATATCTCTGATGGACATGAAAACGTGTGAAAGAATCATATATTTATTTACAAGCTGCTTAAGCAGTGATGTCAACATGATGTCATGGGGGAGAAACAGATGGGAGTATCAATTAATAAACCGTCGGTCATAAAGTGTAAAAACAATATACATAATGCTACAGAAGGCACATATTTTTCACATTTTAATTTCAGCCACCTTAAAACTTGGGATTATAAGGACTTGTTTTTGATTTTGCTCTCACCTGTGGACCATATTGACACCCTCGAGGTAGACCAGTGCTTTGCAGATCTGCAGGCTGAACAGCACCAGAGTTATAACTGTGAGCGTCTTCTGGTTCTGAGCTAGGTAGTGGCCAAGCTGTACAAGATGTCAATAATACTTTCAGACATTTGTCAAAGCACAGAGACATGATTCCTGGTTGTCTTACAATAATATATATTTGTGAAAGTCCTACTAGCACAGACCTCTCCATGTTGATACAGTTCCATGACGATCCACACGGGGTCCTCCTCGATGATACCGATGAGTTTCACAATATGAGGATGGTCCAGATTCTTCATAATCACTGCCAAATGACAGACATGTTGCTAATATTACCTGTTATAATCACTTTAATTCATTGCTTTTTAGCTACAGACCTGCTTCACTCATAAACTTCTCCATGACGTCCGGTGAGCAGTCTTTGCACGTTTTCACAGCAACATTAATTCTGTTTCCATTCTGTTCAATAGGAAGAAGAGTGTTAACTGGACCATGAATTGAAGCTGAATATGTTTTATTGTATATACTGTATCAAATATGTTTATTTTTACAATGCTAAACTTACAGCTTTTTTATAAACTCCATCATACACTTCTCCAAAAAATCCTTCCCCGAGGATCCGCCCGAGAACAATGTCATGCCGATCAATACCATATTTAACAACTGGAAGAGATCCTTTGTCATTTATCTGCAGGTGTGTCATAGTGACTAAATCATATAGATTTAACAAACCTGATTTGGGCCTTTCATCAAGGATTTCACAATAAATATCTGAGTCTACAAAAGTAAATGTAATGATTTGCTTATGCAATATAATTGTATATAATATATGTTCAGCTGAACTTACCCCTGCTCTGCCTGATAGAGCTGGTGCCTCTGCTGCTGCAGGAGAGAGACAGAGTTAAAGAAGATCCAGGTTATAAATTTTCAAATTACAGCTCCAAAGAGCGTTGACACATTCAATAAAATAGCTGCTCTCATCAATAACTTCTCATGTTTCATATTACAACCAGAGAATCCCAGGAGCAGGATTCTGCCATGAAGGAGGAGAAGAACAAGCACAAATCACAGTAAGTTTTAATGCCTGAAGCTAAATCCACTCACCCTGTGGGGATCTCCGGCAGGGGACTGCGTTGGTTGGTATCTAGGATTAAAAAAAGATAAAATTGGCTTCAAAATAGTGGACATTATTTATAATTATTTACTGTAACTTCACAGACTTTTTTTTATCACTTGAACCCATGTATGTGGCACTGTCTATGGAGCAGATAAAGCTGAACCAGTAATATGTATTTCTGACCTTCAGATGTCTGCGCATTATTATTATTGTTTATAATATAGTCAAAGACAATCAATTTATTGTGTTATTGTAGGCAGCTAACATGATAGTTAAGTTGTTTAGTATGCTGTGTTGTTCTTTTCAGGACGTGTTGACGGGTAGTTGCTATACACATTTTTATGTACGTGTATTTTTCCTTTTTCTACTTGCAGATTTCTTTTTCCACACTTTTATGCCTGGTTGACAGACTCTGGGAAAACAATCAATCATATATGATGTGTATGTTGTAATGATGTTTAGATGTTAAGAAGTCTTGATGTATGTGACCAAAGGAAGAGGAAGCATCTGTGGGTTACCTGACTTGTGTGGCCTGTAGATAACTGAAATATCACTGTCATTTTCCAAACGACAGTAACCGTCAATAAGGTCCATCATGTTTTCTGCTCTGGGGATGTTCGCCACATTAATTGATAAATGCTGCAAAAGATAAAAATACAAATTGTAAAAAGGAGGAAAAAGTAACACAGCACAAAAAGCAGACAGAAAATGAAATGTATAAATGCACTTTTTACCTGTCTGGCCCCCTCCACCTCAATATTGATGATAGCCTTGCCATCAGGCTGAGGTATACATTGTACCCTCTTTATCTGTTTGAAGTCTGCTAAAAACACAGGCTGCAAAAACAGAAATGATTATTAAATAAAATGTGACAAACCTCCCAAAAGTCTATCACAAAACTCACTGCTGCGTTCTCCTGAGTACGCTGACGAATGCCCCTCCCACCAATCACCAGCTCCACAGACAGACGCCAACCTTGCTGTTTATGAACAAAATTATTCGTGGTTAGGCAATACATGTTATTATTACTGTAGAAAACTGTGACATATTGGAAAGAAAAACAGCTGTAGATATCTTAAGGTATGTATGTTAATTACTAATACAGTGTAACAGATACAAGTGACAAACAGAAGTATGTAAATAAACTACAATACTATATTTTTAACAACTCAACACCAATAGACACAGGTCTAAAAATGTCCTGCACCAACCCTACAAATACATGCAATAAGTGCCTTATTTGCACAAGAAAAATCATTGGGATGGTGAATGTATTGGGGAAAGAATGCTGAGTTTAAATTCACAAAGCAGGAGTTGGACAAAAGAGATTTTTGTGTGTAGCTGTATTTACAGTATGTAGAGAAAGAGAACATTAAGTTTCCCTGTATGAAAAAGGGGATGCAGGGGATATGATTGGATAGGAGGAAGAGAGAAGAGCTAAAAAGAACAAGTGTAGTTTAACTTTTAGTAACATTACTCACCACTAGTTCACAGGGGAAGACCTCCTCGTCGTAGCTGACACAATCTTTGAGCGTCTCAAAGAACTTGATCATGCAGTCATCCTCTTTGAGAGAGGCGTATTGAAGAAATGTTTGCTGGATCATTTTCCGTAACTGTTTGGACTGAGTTATAACAAGGAAAGTAAGGCCTGAACAGTGAACCGTGTGTTTACTTACAAATACTGTACTACAAGGTTACCTTCATGCTGTTTATCAACTGCTGAGGGAAGAAAAGCTCCAGACCCACCTCTTTCCTGTGCAATGTCAAATAAAAATGAGAAAATGAGAGATTTGGTATATTTGAAATACTAATAAAAGTAGTGTAAACTCACTCAAGCAGCTCAAAGTTGGATTTCTTCTCTAGACCCTTTGCATTCATGTCTTTATAAAACCTCCTGTGATTGCACAAAACGGTGAGATTCTCTCATATACATCACATGGTTTCTCATGTCTAACATCTGACCCACCTAATCTCCAAACAGCCGAGCTGCAGAGCCATCCCATCACTGACTTTACTGGCATGATACTGCATATAGTCACTGCGCACCTATAAAAAGACATATGAATCAATGCAAAAAAAATATTTACAGAAGAAGAAGAAACAAGTAGAATGGATATGCAAAAAAGAATTGTTACTTGTTGATAAAAATAGACTAATGTAGATCTGTCATCTTGAAATTTCTCCAGGAAACTGACAGGAATATATCTAATACGGAGATCATATCTGGACAGAAAAACACAACACAATAAAATAATCAGACCATTATAACATTTATACAACAACTCAGATTTAACTCTTTTTAATGCCACTTGTCTTTTTTATTTATAAGATGCTTTAAGTTTCACCAAATCCCTAGTGGTTCCTTCAAATAAATCTACTTGCATTCATTTTCACCTATTTTTAAAAAAAATGAGTTGATTAAAACAGTATTAGAAAGTTACTAAATACATGTACCAAAAATATGCATTCAGAATACTAATTTGGAACAACTGTATTCCTGTACAGCTACACTTTCATTTTGTGGCATTCAGAATAGTTATTCCTAAAATCAAAGGAGTACATTGTGGTACCCATTGTGGAATTAGTGAGAAAAAAGTAAATACTGCTCTTGTAGACAGAATACAGTTCACTTTGATTGGACCATGTATTGGAATATGTTACAAAATACATATTAATGTGTGTATTCAGTTTTTGTAACTAAATACATTTTCAAAGTATTTTTCCCA
>KN470864.1:0-77568 GCA_000787095.1 Periophthalmodon schlosseri | reverse complement strand
TAAATACATTTTAAAAGTTTTTTGCCCTACCCTGCCAATAAATGCCCATAGAAATGATTCCTTATGGGCTTGATTCTGACACCATCAAATGAAATACCTGTGCAATACTTTAAATACCAAAAGGATCACTTGACCGCATAGGTTAATTTCCTCATTGATTGCAGCCACACCTCCACTCGGCTTCCACGTGATGACTCTCATAGCGCTGCTCCACCTCGCCCACAGTCAGGTCGGGGTGCAGCCAGTGGATCTCCTCAGACTTCAGGTGTTTCAGCAGAAGACCGTAACATCCTGTGTGTTCAATTTTGGGCCCCAAACGCCCACTGATCAAGATGGAACGGATGATGGCCTGAAACCAAGCATGAGTAGAGGAATGCAACATTTTTGAGATCTTTCAGGACATCTCCATTTATATTCGTACAAACACTGTTGCACCCTCTGTGGTAGCTTATTATATATCTCTTATTTAATTATGTCACTGAACAAGCTATTAACTTACTTTTATATTAGTTTCACTTGGCTCTTGTCTTACAAATAAAATAGGAAGAGATAAAATGGTAAAAGTGCAAATGCCAAATTGTTGTTTTGAAGGAAAATGAGAGATAGTTCATGACTATCTGTTTATTGTGAGAACAGAAGAAGTTTCTCAGTTTTCACAGCAGGTGAGAATGACATTCGGGACAACAAGTGAAGAAGTTGGTACATGCATTGTAGTGAAAATACAGGTTAATTTGATATAATGAATCATAATGATAAAAACAAAATATTAGGCAGTACAAGAATAAACAAGATTCATTCAATTCAGAAGGTCATATTTTGTCCTATTTTTTATTCAGTGTTGATATTTGACGGTATAATCCCTCAGTCGTTCAGATATGAACAATCATTGCAAAAGAAAAATTAAATCCTGTCAACTAGACAAATGTTTTGAATACATTTTGCCGCTCATCCGAGTGGCTTCTTCAGTTCTGATCACATTGCCGACGGACACTGCCTTATATCAAAACAAGGAAAACAATAGCAATAGCCAGTATGCTAATAGGGGCCTGAACGATTAGGGGCCTGAACGATTATGCAAAGCATGACTCAGGCACAGTTCACACTTGGTGTAGTTCAATAGTCTTAGGTAACAAACAGAAACTGTATACAAATAAGAGGGTTGGTTTCAGTGTAGTTAGAGCCTCCCTTCAGACAGCTATAAGGCAGTGTCCACCAGCAATCTGACCAGAACTGAAGAAGTGGCTTGGATGAGTGGTGAAGCATTTTCACTCTTAATCTTTGTCCACTTGACAGAATACATTTTTTCTGCTGCTAAGTATTGTTACTTGTTAAAATGAGTATCTAGGTTTTTTGGCAAATAAACATAAAAAAATGGATCAGTCTCAAACAGCTGGTGATTGCCATGGCAACACCAACAACACTAGTTTTTATCTGTAAACACATGTCAACATTGATTTTCTTAATTATTTCTCTTATTTGAGGCTCACCCTAATTTGCCACGAGCTGTCACACTTGACGAGTTTAAAGTTCTTGCCCAGCGTGTTGTTGTTGCAGAAGCAGACTTTGAGGATCTTGACTTCTCCGGTGAACTGGGTGGGGTCAGGGTTGGAGTCGGAGTCGCTGGTCCTGGGAGGGGGCACTTTCCAGGCCAGAGTGTCTCCGGACATCACCTCGTACATCTTCACTGAGGGAGGGGCCGCTTCATATCAGCATCCTGGACAGATATTATATGAAATTTATGAACTGCACAAGATATAAGAATGTGATGAAAAAAAACTACGCTTTTCTAGGTCAGGATTTTAATTTTTGTTTTTTATGTACACATGTAGCTTCATATTGCCTCTAATAGGTAAACTAGGGCATCAAGATTAATCACAATCAAACTGAAATTGCAATTTGATTGGACGCAATTAGCAAATAGGTTTTGGCCATAAAGTGGTTTTATAGCAATTCCAAATAAAATATTGGCAAATCACCCACCACAATAAGAACTAGTTAGACCAGTCAGACCAGCACATGATAAACATAAAGAATATAAACAATTGTAATTGTGAAATGTAACTATAATATTGTGCATACACAGAGAGAAGTGAAACCATTTGATCGTTAAGTGTTCAAAGCATAAAAACTACTACTATTACACCATTGCCATATTTGTAGTAAATCACTCATTACATAAAAGGGCTTAAAGCATTTTGTGTCTGCATGTGACTAACAACATCAGAAATTCAAGTATTCTTTTCTATCTGAGAACATGAAGTGATAAGTGATTCCTGCAACAGAACTCAGAGACTGTCAAGACAAGCAGCATCTTATTTATAGATACATTGTGGTGATTAACCAGAAACTGCATTGGGGAAATGAGAAGAAATGCTGTAAACCAAGATGACAACACTAAACCAAATTAATGCAATGAGTAATTTAATTTTCCAGCCCCTTGGGGCCTTACGTTTTCATTCTACACAACATAATAATTAATCAAAGCAAAAACATAATTGCAGCTTTTTTGTTGTCAATATCCCATTCTTTCATATCGACACGGCAAACAGTCACGGAGAGAAGAACACTTAAAACAGTCACACACACCTCACTTAGGTTTAGTTTGGCTACATACCCAACGCTACGTCCACAAACAAGAACCCTGTGGCTGTCCAAGGTGCTTCTCTCCTAAAATGATCGCTAAAAAGGAGCCAGATTTCCTCCCGGGCTCTGTCTGCTGTCAGACGCTTGTGTTGTCTTTGCCTCAGGCCACAAATTCCCCAGCAGTGGCAACACAGCCGAGTGGGAGTGTAATGTGTAACTGTGTGTTTAGTAGAGAAGTGAAAGAAGAGGAAAAGAGATGAGCACCTGATGGGGCAAATAAAGATTGTTGATGTTGTGATGTTATCCATATTATAATGGCAGGATAAGACAATATGATCTGAAACAGGTTCAGAGCTGCATAAAGAGAACAAGCACAACCCTATGTACTTTCACTAACTGTCATCTGGATATGACCCAAATGACAAGGCAAAGTTACAGATAATGCTTTAACGTCATTTAAGGCATAGTGCAGATTAGCAGCTGTCACTTGTGTGGCAATTAAATATATATATGGGATTATCTTAACTCAACAGGAAATAATACAAGAGGTCCTAAACACAACAAACTTAAGAACAATCAGTTCTCACTTAGGGCCAACACACTCACAAATGCTGCCATGTTCGCACTTGAGTTGTTATGGTAACAACTATTTCCGGAGATATTTATCTGTGAATCACCAGAAGATAATTATAATCTGATAAAGTGTAATATTTCATAACTGGTAAGTCTGTTGCATGAAATGAAGCTAACTTTTGCAAAATACTTTGAGATCTGAGGTTTTCTCAAAATGTCACAAGTGAAGACATTCATGACAGGCAGATTTAGGATAACAGACTGTCACAAATGTGAAAGAAATTCCACAGCACAGAATGGAGAAATGTGACTGAAAGTGAGCAGCAGAAAGCAGCTACTAAAGATGTGCTATAGGATGGAAACCCACTGATGCAGCATAATCAACATTTTAGCCTATAACATAAGTTTTAAGTTTATAGCCTCCAGGTAAGTTATTTGAACACATTCCTCGTATTGTTTCTGTCCCCTCTGACAAACCTGACTCAATGCACCACAATCTGTCATAACATGCACTGACCGCATTATTACAATGTATAAGCTTAACCCTGTACCCTTGTTATGTTCTATAGGCATGCAGCCAAGTCTTGACTTAGAAGTAGAAGTTGACTTAGAAGTAGGCTATCTCCTTATCTTACAAAGTTTCACATGTGAAATGACCTGCCATGTGGTCATATTGAACACATTTTGTCTTACAATAAGTCCATATGGTGATCACGATAGCCTACTGTCTAAATTGTAAATTGTAAATTGTAGGAAGTGAAAGGCCTGTCTTTAGCAGACTGTGTCAACAAAGGCAGGTCTCAGACAGGCCTATTCCTAAACAGTGTTTTGCTGAGGGTCTGCACATTGCACCGTCTTATCCCCAGGCGGAGGAATGCGGCTCGCTGCTGCTTCACCTGCACAGACTTGCACTGATAAGAAACTAGGGCTGTAACCGCACAGTTTTTCTCTTCAGCGAGATACTTTTAGCCTTTTATACTTACAAATACAAAAACAGACCCTTCAAATCTACACAAAAAGTGCAATTGTACTAATAAGAATATATTAATATTGCAAATAGTTGGATACAGTTTGCTGAACGGAGGTGTATATACGTCCACAAGCATAGGTCATAAGTAACTCGCTATTAGTCAGAACTGTTTCTCACCTGGTAAAAAGTTTGAGCGCACTACATTGAAGATCTAAATTATTACTCATCCGGTCCGGTGATAATAGCTCTAAAAATAGATCAGTTAGAAAAAGTTTATTCCCGTGTTGGAGTGAAGCTCAGTGTACTGTTAGTAGAGCGTGCAGAAGTGTCAGGTGGCCACTCCCTCACCTCCACTCACTGCTGTGGGCCCCTGCGCTTCCTTATTGCGCCAAACCTCAACCAGAAACAAAGATGGCGAAATCCTCAAGCGTCCAGTGAAGTAGTCCTGCATACCTGAGGGTTTAATGTGGATTATTGGAACACGTGAGTAAAATAGTTATTTATGCAGCAAAATGTAAATGTGGGGATAAGTGGCTAGCGTAAAGTTGTTTTACTACAATCTAGAACCCAAATGATAATTAAGAAAACGTGTCTATATCATTCTGTGAATAAACTGAAATAATATCAATGGCTATATTTTTGAGTTTGAATCGATATGAAATGCAATTACATGACAATGACACCAGAGGGCACTACTGACCTATGAAAAAACAGCCGTGCAAGTCCACAGCGTTAAAGCTTATTATTAATTAGTTTACTATTGTTATTTTCTGTATTTCTCACTCGTTAATCACTAACCCTACAGAATTGTTTTGAGCAAATAAAAATAAGTTGCTTTTCAATAGCTTTTATCTCATACTGACCCATTTTCATTATGACATCATGAATAGTAATCAGGTATTTTTACTTGTGTAAACATATATATTATTTTTACATGAGTTCAGAGATTTTTTTAGTATTCTGAGGTTATATAAAATAATAATTAATACATAAAGTTAAAGTAAATGAATCTGTGCAAGGGAAAGGGTGAAAAGAGCAATCCTCCCATTCAACACTGTATATATAGCCTAATATTGTATGTGTGGATATGTATATGAATATATTATCGTACACAAATATGTAAAGCAGTTGACTTGCCAGGGGCACTTTCTTCACTCACTCCTTCCCTTTGCTCTAGGTGTCATATTGGGGGGTATTGGATCGGCTGACAGCTGTAATGGGAGTTCAAGTCTGGGGCACTCAGGGACCAGGCCACACCCACCGTACCCCACAACCAGTGAAGGGCAAGAATCTACAACAGGTGCCCCTCTCACTCTCTCCTTCCAGCTTTTGGACAGTAGCAGTCACACGCAGCGAAATGCTATAGGCTTAAGCACATACAATGGATTCACTGTTCAGGGGCAATATAGGATCATTAACAGCAGCCATTTTGGACACGCCACCGCCCAAATCAGCACTCTCCCCACAACCCAGGGTGGAGCTGGGCCAGAATTTAGTTATGCACTCCCAGGGGAACACAGGTGGTACTGCGGTATGCCCATGCTTCTTGCACCTCTCTGGAGACATATCGACTGAGGTGATGAATAGAAAGTATTTGTTTCTTTGCAACAGTGGGTCTAATAATATTTCTCATAGTAATTCCAGTTATGTTGTTGTTATGGGTGAAGAAGGTGTTGATAAAATGAAGAGTGTGTCAGCAGTATCAGGATACATGCTAGGGATTTGGGGATGATTACACTTACACTCAATCAGTTTGGTTACTAAGTACTAATCTGTCTATCTTCTATAGCTATTTTAGGATGGGCAATGTTGTGCTAACTAATTAATAGGATCATGTCGCAAATGGGATTTAATACACCTCAAACCAAGCTATGCTTTTTCATCACTTCATCACATGATACTTAATTGGTCTTATTTATTTATTTAAATGTCTCTCAAACTGTTCATTGTTAACAGCATTGATTGGTATCAAATTGCTCACAAGTCTGTATCTAGAAAGACATTTAGTACCACAATTTACACATTTCTTTTTTATATAAAAAGTGTGCATTATTATCAATTATACAAATTATTTCAAATGCATTTCATTTCTTCATAAATATACAAAATCTAACAGCTATCTTTTATTACACAGATTAGACTGTATCTTACTAAGCAAAGGTTTATTTCCGTTTGACTCTATCCCACAGTGAAGGATGCTTACCTCTGCATTTTAATTCTAGTTAATTATGCAAAAGAACTAAAAGTTTACTATTAAATAAATAATTCAGCATTTTTTTATGAAACGGGTTCCCTTAAATTATACAGTATGGTACATGGTTATAAATATGTATTAACATATTAATGTATAAATGTACCACCTGTAACATTGCCAGTCCTAAGATCCTCTGTCAAGTCTGATTAGTGAAGACAGCAGTTCAGTCTCTATCCACTAGGGGGTTCATCACACCTGGTTTACTCTCCCAACACTGCACTTCTGCCTATATTCCTTTTAAGTCTAAATCCACCTTAAAGATAAACATGGCTACATATTTTAAGATTCAGCGGTTTTGTGAGGTGTATGCTCTTACTGTGGACAAGGTACCCACCCCAAACTGAACTACAGACCCCACCCGAGGGCCTGTGTGAGAATGGAATGCTTTGATCCACCTTATTCCACATTTATGCTCACCTTATGTCACTTGGATGATCTCAGGATATTTGTCTTTCCCTTAATGACCATTGACTCCTCATTGTCCCATGGCTGACCTCGGGGGTCAAACTGCTGACATCATCGCTCTGGTTAATGGTTTGACTCGGCCTCTAGAGCCTGTATTTGTTCACCTTTGACCACAAGGATGGACACCTGCACAAGTAAAGGAGTGGGGGAGAGGGGAGGAGTGACCATGTTTTCAGACCAGGAAAAAGTAGCTAAGACTTATTTTCAAGTGGCTTTTCAAGTCTTAGTATGTATTGTGCTGTTCACCAATGCATCTATGTATACATACATCCATGAGATTTATATATGACTATTTAGATTTTTTTTTTTTTACCATCAACTATATACATATATATTTTTAATAGAGCTGCAACAATTAATTGTAATAATGGTGACCAGTATACGATTACAATCAACGCAATAGTATTTGTATTTATATATTTTTAAAACTCTAATCGTTAAGGGTACTCCAGATAAACAGTGGCATTATTAAAATGTCAAAAAAGAATAAATAATTTTATCAAAAGTACACTTACCTAGAAGCATTTCATCTTATTTCACCCTTATTTCACCCTTTATTTGGTTAAAACTGCATTTAAAACATATCAATATACAATGGAAATAGTCATCTAATCAAGCCTAGTAAAGTAATTGTTAGTTACAGCTGCCTTAATATTTAAACAATATATTTCGAACTAAACATTTCAGCTATGCAATCTTCCCTTCCCCACCAGTTGCACAAAACTGTTGGCCATTGTTAATGAGGATGATCACGATAATTTATTGCACCCTAACTACTTCTATTATAACTACAACTACTATTTTTACTACAAAGTTGTAGATAGGCAGTTGTAGGTAATTAAATACAAACTTACACAAATATTAACTACATATTCCTAAAATCAAATAGTGTTGATGACTGTGTGAAGACATTGGAAACAGGTGTTGTGGCTGTAATAGATGAGGTCCATAAAACCGTGCCCAAACAGCAGGAGGTCTGAGTGTCCGGTGAGGTGTGAAGAGGTCCAGCCTGGAGTGGATTATAGACCCAGCCTGCATTACAATAGAGGTGAGACCCAGCTGGGGTCCCGGAGTTACTGCTCTGCAAACAAGAAATAAAACAAATCTCCCATCATGCATCTCTTTAGAGGGTCATCGTCAATACTGCCCCCTTTGTTTGGAAATGATATACAATTAGCCCCCAGCTGCACAACCGTAAAAGGTCACACTGAAGATTCATAAGGTTTAGTGGAACTTCAAAACATCAGGGTGGTAAAAACAGGTTGGTCTGGTAAAGCAGACTGGCTAGACCAGTGGGACAAGTTATTTTCACACAGAGACTGTTCAGTGGAGGAAATATAGGTTTAAATGTTATCTTGAGAAGTGACAACTACACAAGTCACTTAATAAATGGTTTGGAACAACTGCCAGAAGTTTCAGAAAAAACAAAGACAAATAAAACTGAAATGCGGTCTTGAATTGTTTCCTTTTTAAATGTTTTTCTAAAGTAAATTTTAAAAAAGGCTTTCCTACTAGGCTTCTGAAAGCAAATGCTTCCATAAGACACAAATAATGTTATCTATACTATCTACACTATGCTAATCTGTTTAATAGTGTCCCACCTCAAAACAATACTGCACAAAGAAAGCATTAATTTTCATTTTCAATCTCTGGTAAGTCCAGGAAGGTACACTGAATGGGCCATTGACTCATAGGATTTTTGTGGGATGACACACATCCGTAATAGAGGCTATAGGATCCCCAGTTATTTTTAGTCCAGCCAATTTTTTTTAAATCTATAAAAAATTGTGCCCATAAAAAAACATAGATTATTTACTTTCCAGGGTGTAGTACAGTCCTTACTTGAGGTCTCTAGTGAACTTAAAAGTCCAGCTAAATGGTGAGGTTGAATGTTTGCGTATAATATAGTGAGTGGAAAGCAGCTATGGTAGTGTATAAACATTGACTTATTACAACACTTTGTACTTTTGGAAGGTAGTTTCCCGATCCCCTGAAATCTTTCCCGAATCATTTATCCTAAGCATCACCACATTTTTTTTTACTTCATACTACAATTTGAGGAATATTATTTGGAAGTAACAGAAGTACATTGGAGTTACCGAGTTTTACTGGGGGCCCAATAGGTCAGCAGTTCAATCACAGCTCCAGTGCATATGGCTGTTGTGTTCTTGGGCAAGACACTTAACCCACCTTGTCCTGTGTCTGTTTGCTATTGTGTATGAATGTGTGTGAATAGATTCCTTGGTGTAAAGTGCTTTGAGTGCCCATTTAATATCTACTTGTACTTTTGTAATCACTCCTTCTCATGTTTTATCTCATTAAATTAAACATGTAGACGAAGCTGACACACTTACCTGTCACCGTAGCGGTCTAGTGGCTCGGGTTGCACTTGGCATCTGTGGCGTGGGCTGTCATCAGCACTGGGTTTATCCGAGGGAGTGTTGGGACTTGCACTGGGCCCGGTGATGGCACGGCTGGCATGTCTCATTGGGTTACTATAGCAGCAGCTGCCAGGGGCTTCAGATGGTGTAACAACATGACAGAGGTCAGGACAGCAGCGACACGGAGGAAGAAAGTAGAGAGGGCTAATGGGAGCTAAAAGGGCACATGTTGGCCACTTTGTTTGACAATGAAAAGGCCTGGGATGTAGGGCAGACTGTGTTGTTCAATTTATGTTTCAGTCTGGGCATGCAAAGGGCACTTGTTTGTAATACAGCCTTTATAGAGGTAAAGTGGTCTAACTTAAAATTATTAATCAATTTTATGTTAAAAATATGATGTAAAGCTATTCTTAGAAGGGCAGTCTGCTTTCTAGTGAGATTTAATGTTAATATGGTAGATATTGTGTCAGATGCCATTCCTTATTGTGGCCTGTGCAGTAGGTGAAGCTGCATTAAAACATTACTCTTTTGAAATTGCAGAGAAAAAGAGGTAGTGGGGTTATCATTGCTGCACTTCAGTCTTTGCTGCAGCCTTGTAGTTAGTTTGAATGGGTTTATGTGTTCTATTAAATTCTATTAAGTGAGATTATTATTGTGTTCACGGCTTATTAAATTTATATTCAGAACATAGTGCTGTTTTGACAGGGTTTGAAGTCCCATTGGCTTTTATAATATAATGATAATAAATTGGTTATTTAAAATAATATGCAATGGGCAGCTTGTATTGTAAAATTACCTGTTTGTGCTACTGGGATACACAAGACAAATTGTATTCCATTAAATAATGGCCTCTTACTGAAGCACAATAATTTTGGGTGTACAATGGAATAAAAAGCGCAGGCAAACATCCTCCACTGCTCGTGCCTCTTTTGAAAATGCTTCCTTGCACACTCACACAAACAAACAGACGGAGACAGAAAGAGAGAGAGAAAGAGAGGGAGGGAGGGGGATGATGTCACCTCTTGTGGATGGCTAACGCTCGGGCTTGAGATAATGGTGACATTTCTGGAGAGGTGATGTCATTCTTGTACTCACTGCACCCTCCCTCCTCTCTCTCCTCCCTCTCTCCTCTCCCTCCTCTCCGTCTCCTCTCTCTCCTCAGTCGTGGTGGTGCAGGTGGCCGGTCAGTCTTTCAAGCATACAGCATAAGAAGTAGTCACATTGAACAGGCAGCATAGCAAGGCAGTCTGTTCTGAACGCATCTGGCCACTTTATTTGATACACCTGTTCTACATATATATGCTTTAAATGGAGTACTTTGTACTATTGGCAATTAACAACTGGTTGAAAAATGTTGCAGTGTGTGTATTAAAAGCAGGATAAATAGTAGTATGTTTACTAGTAGTTATACAGTCATAGCAGTCGTGGAGGCGTGTCACTGTAATCCCTCCGTCATCCAGGCATTGTTGCAGAGACAGTAGAGCCGTTGTAAATTCTGTCTAGAAGATTGACACGCAACAGGTTCATGTTTGTAATAAATAAATAGATTAGAAATATTCCATTCCGCTTCCCCATTTTAACACAAAAAAGTTTAGCCCAATAAGTCAAACGTCCACAGAACAGATACTCCCCAATTGTATTTTTGTTTTTGTATTATATCCAGACCAACCATAAAAATGTTGAAATTTCAGTAGAAAAGAAGGCCTGTGATTGGATAAATACCATATTCACATGAATTGTATAAACCCAGTTGAACCTAATGTCTGTGACTGTATATAAGTGAGAAATGTAAAGCTAGACATTTTTGAAGGACAAACAAGACGCCCTTACATTACTGCCAGAACAGCTTGCATGTGGTCCGTGCACGTGCAGCTTGTATACTGTATGTAAATAGGATTTCTCCCCTCCATCCATAGTTGCCCACTGAGACCAATCAAGCACAGGGCTGGCAGACTGCAGGGCTGCTGGGTCCCTTTTACTGCAGTCTTAACCCCCAGGATCTGCTCATTTAAGGCTTCCCTCTTTTCACACACTTCTCCTCACTAAATGTATTATGTATTAAATCTAGTGCTATGGGATTAACTGCTTCTTTCTATTGTGCCTGGAAATCACACCAGCCTCTGCAATATAGTGTGAAATGGCGACTTTATTTACCAGAACTTTTGTCTCCTGGCTAGTTTAATGATTTAGGAATTCACGAATACACTGTTGCACTGTATAGCCCGATATGTTATTCAGTGATATTGCTTTGTATAATTTGGTTTATTTGTTATGAAGAAAATAAAGTTGTAAAATACTTAATCTTGAAGTAATCTAATGTTGGGCATGTAGCCTGTACTATCCATGGGTTTCAGAATGATGACAATTTAGGACCATTGTCATAGCGATAAACAATTTAAAACTAAATATTATATCTTGTGAATGAAAAAAAGCCTTGAAAATGTTTCAAATAACAGGAAGTTGAAACCCATAAATAGCTCAGCAAAAAGTTACTGTAGAATAGTGGTTGTTGTTTTTCAAATTAAACATTGTCAGAGTGAAATATATTGATAGACTCTATATAGTATTATGGATACTTGACGATACTTGAATTGTATTGGCATGTTTCAGTGCAAAGCCCTATTTTATTTTTATAATATGGAGATTTTGGTTTAAGGTTTCGAAGCACAGCGGGCGCATTGCCAGAGCTGGAGCTGCTTCAGAAGCCTAGAGGGTTTTTGTAGCAGTACCCTCTCAGAGCATCTCACCGTCAGTATTTTTATCGCAAGAAGAACTCACCTCCAGCTCTCTGCACTTTCACTCCACCAACTTGTGCTACGGCTGTCTTTCTTCCCCCTGTCGAGAGGAGCAGCGTGAGAGGAGCGGTAAACAAGTTCCCACCCCCCACCGCCTTTGCCACACGCACAGGCAGGCACACACACACACACACACATGCATTCTCATATATACTGGCTGTATCTGGGCAAAAAGAACACAAACATATGTCTTATATCATCAATTGACAGGGAGGCAGCAGGTCCCACTCCTCCTGTCTGCACAAAGGGCTCTCATCACTCCTAGGAATCAAGGCAAAAGAGATAGACAGCTCTAGCAAAAGTCCACAGATTTTAGATTTTATGAGTCGTCCATGTAGGCCTTATCATAATAACTATAAAGCAAGATAGTCCAAATGAACACACAATGTAAAAAGTTTTCTATTCTCTGCAAATAAATAGTACAGATGATAAATATATTAACCTCAAAATAATATTGTTGACTGCTCATTTGTGAAGTGAAGTGTGGTAAAGGAAATGACTGAAGTATCCATGGCAAAATGTGTACAAAACATAAATATGACATTTACCATGCTTTAAGTATTATGTGCATTTAAAGGAAAATGTTTGTCAATTTATATGGAGTAAAATGAAGTCATGTATATTGCTTGACAGCTAAACAAGGCTATGATGCAATATAATGACTCTTATGCCAAGGTACCAGATGTCTAATAGTCCAAACATCTGCATGTATTTATCATTATGACACAGGGTCGAAATGGGACACCTTAAGCAATACCAAACATATGTTGTATGATGGCAACTGACTAATAAACAACACACTTAGTTTTAGAGGTTGTTGCCATTAAGAAATATTAAATCAAGGGCAGTCTGAAATAAAACTGTATGCAAAGTAAAGTTTTTTGACATTGGTTTTACACTTTTTTTTAAATTATTGTGATATTAGACACAATGCAAACAATAAAAGACATTAGACATTTTGACTTGAGGGAATAGGGAATGCATACATCAAGGTTTGAAGGAGGTTACAAGACAATAAGAATGGCTTCTGTTCTTCTTATATAGGAGTGTGTGTGTGTGTGTGTGTGTGTGTGTGTGTGTGTACGTGTGTGTAGGTAAGTAATAAAACTGGAAGAAAGAAATAAGTGGGAAAGGGCAGAAAATTAAGAAAGAAGAGGAAAAAATAATTGTGTAACGTTTTTCCATTTTTTTTTTTACACTTGTTTTTTTCCTTTCCTGTTGTGGCTTGGGACTGGCTCAAAAACAAAATTTGCTTAATTAATATATGCAGAGTTAAGGCCATATTCGTAGTAAGCTCTGCAACAAAACTGGCCACTTAAATGAGAGAATAGTTAAAATACACTCCGTTAAGAGGCTTTTTATTACTTGACTGCAACTTACAGTTTACAGTTTATTTTGAATATACAGAACATTTAGACAAAATGTACTTTTCTTGAATGCATATGGTACCTTACCTAACTGCTGCACAAATTAACTTGCACAATGAAAGAGGTATGTAGAGTGCCTTACCAGATTAGATTTGTAAAGCCCCCTATGATAACACACATATTTGAATTGGCTTCTGCTGTTTCTTTGTTTGCAACTCAGCGCCGTGTCAAAGAGCTTGAGCATCCTTGTAAAATTCTGTTTACAAAAAGACTGGCACTTTCCCTCTTTCATGCATTTGCACAGCCCTCTTGTTTTTAACTGAAATCTCATTTGACCCGGTGTGTAACGCTGCAGAATACAGCTGCCAATTTATTTTCTCTCTGCTATAGAAGTTGCTGCTGTAGGTAGAGCAGGATAAAAGCAAATTACCAAATGATGACATGTAATATGATGTTTGCATGTGAGCGGAGGCACTGATGAAAAGCTTTTCAGTTTTGAGGGTTCGCTCCAGAGAGGACGCAGTGGAATATTTACTGAGTGAAAGCAAATGACTTGGTGAGTGTTGACATATTCAGGTTTAAAAACACTCATTTTCTCATCTCCGACCTGCTTTATTATTACTTCACCTCTTCCACCGCATAGAGCACTACCCCTGGGACCACTTTTCAACAGTCAAATGCTAAGCCAAGTTGATATGCATCACATTGGCTTTGATTGACTCATCTGATGCATAAAACTGTGGTCGGGTGTAGCATCAATTATTTAAGCCCTATATGGTATGTGCTGTCGGGGACTGAATCATTCATACCTTGTTTCCCTTTGACCAACAGAAACAGGGCCATTAGCAAATGATCTAATACTCCACATTTGATTGGAAGAGTGCCAGCAAGTGACCACTAGGGTTTGTTAAAGGCGGAGGATCCACTGCTTGCTTGTGTCGATGGAGATGGTATTGTTTTCCCTGGAATATTCCACAGTATGGCATTAAACTATCTCCATGGGCAGCCAGAACAAGTTATAAGTCAGATCTGTGGAGAGGCTACCTACTCACAGTAAGAATGCAAGACTTTTTTAACCAATAGAAACCTGTAATTGAATAAAAGATAACGTTAATGGATACAGGCAAAGCACTAACAAAACCAGGGAGACAAGCAGATGGCAGAAACACCACCATAGACATTACATATAGTGCACCTGAATAGAGTTCTCATTGCCTGCTCCTGATTTGTTGTAATTCCTGTTGACAAATCCAAGGCCCGTCCATTTTTATTGCCCCCCATTGAGCATGCTGTGATGTTTGTGAGGTTTTAATGTATATCTACCTTACCAAAGCATCTCTATACACTTCCACTTGTGTGCTTGGCTCCACGTGTGCTGTGACAACCATTTGACAAAAGAAACACATTTCCGTCTCATATGAATTATCTTGACTGTAAACACACACGTAGCTTGTTATGAGTTGTAATGACAGATGGCGTTTTGAATGGAGTTGTGATGCTGAGTGAGCTTCCCTGAGGATGGACTCATTACCCATGCATCAGGAGAGGCCTGTTTTATCACCCCAGGCTGTTTGTGACACACTTTCTCACTCTGATGGATGATCCAAGCATTCATTAAGATGGAAATAAATACTCAGGTAGAGCTGCTGGGGGGAAAAGTTTGTATACTGATAATAAGAGTATTGTGTTATAACTATTTGTATAATCTGCTACCATGGACTAGTACCATAGGATATGGTTGATGTGTAGAAGATGTGCAATATTTGACAATCAAGCAAAAAGATCTGATGAAAAAAATGCTGTGAATTGCCCAAAAATGGTATACATTTATATTTCTGCACTTATGTGGTTTATTTTACAGTCCATTCACCTTTACACAATACTCTCATTTCAACCAAGTCATGCAGGCACATTTTAGCACATTTCTAATTATACACATATCATTCATCGAGTCTTTATTAGGACAAAAAATTTGATTTTAATTTTAATCAGTATCGGCCTAACTGCACTTTACCACCAACTTAAACCAAGGTAAATATCAATACAGTATACAACTATATACTATATGTTGATAGCAAAAATACAACAATAACAATGTGCTACAAGTTACAAGTACTACAAATACTGTTTCCTCTACTTGTATTAACTGTAAGCCAACATTCTGCCAAATACTTCTATGCTATTATATACAACAACTACTACTTCTACTATTGCTGCTACTGCTAAAGAAGTACTTTATTAAAAATGTGTTTCTTCTATATTTTATCAGAGCTGCTGGGGAGCCCTTAGCTTCATTTTAAAATAGCAAAGTTACAAATGGCCTTTTTAATTTACGAAACTAATAGGGTTTACCCAAGCCTGCTTTATTATTCATGCATGCTTTTAAGAAGACTTTAATACCATCTATTTTCAGACTGTATAGTGTGATGTATGACCTTACACTTGCCTCTTTGCAGTTCTTTTCATTACAAAAGCTTATTAAAAAGTGAAAAACTAGCAACCTGTTACTGAATTACTTTTTTGTGCATTTTTATTAACTGCAGTTGTTGAAGCAGGCACAAGGACTGCAGGTCAAGTAAAAGGGTTTGTGAATGTTTTGCATTATAAGTCACCTGGGAGAATATATTTATGCTTTTATAATCAGTAATGAAGATTTTCTGCTAATTGAATGCAAGGGCTCATTACTGGTGTAAAGGATTCGGAAATTGTTAATAATTAGGACTAAAATGCTTGTCCTACTTGCTCTTATAATAATCTCCATTAACTGCCTATATTAGAAGGCTTATATGCAGTCATCAAGTTTGCACAACACACTAATTAAAGATTGAAAACAACTTGAATATTTCATAGTTTGACATGCTTGAGTAGCTAAACACAGACTAATATGGGGGAAAAGTTGAGGGCTGCAAATTTGGAGCTTGTTTAAAATCCCGGTAGAGTTGGAAACAAATAGGTGAGCTTGTGATTTATCGCAAGTAATGGGTGTATTGATTGTAGTTTTAAGATGGTCAGAGATAAACAAAAATACAACTCTGAAAGAACTGATATTTTATTCATCACTTGCATCATTTCAGTATGTTTTTGATGGCTGTCTTATTAGGGGGGGATTTGGTGAGTCCTTGTGTAGCCCCTGATCCCATCTCCAGATTCCACTATTTTCTTCAGTCTGTCTGTCTGACTGCACTGTGGGCTTAAGCACGCACATAAATAACAGGATTTATAATCAGATTGTTGCCTTTAGCTCAGTTAACAGCATATGTCAACATTAGATATGACAAATAACCACAATCGTATTTGTGAGTCCAGAAATCCCACAATAAACATCACTGTAATGACCCAAAGAAAGTTTCCAGTACAAGAACATGCTCAAGAACATGCTACTATAGTAGTATATGATATATTTATATTTACTACATCAGTGCTAACTGCTGCTACTAATAGTACAGCATTATTAATAAGGTGTCAAAAAATCTATGCACTTATTCTAATCAATATTAAAACTAGTATCGAAACTACATATTAATTTGACCAAGTATCGATATGATAGTAGTTACATAAAAGTTGGACCTTTGTTGAATAGTTTTAGAATTGTCTTGATATATATCAGAAATTGTTTAAGACCACATGATAATATTAAATATACTGCTATCAATTTGTGTACAAATTCTACTGTAAAAAACAAAACACAAATGAGT
Source organism: Periophthalmodon schlosseri (assembly GCA_000787095.1). Lineage (NCBI taxonomy): Eukaryota > Metazoa > Chordata > Actinopteri > Gobiiformes > Gobiidae > Periophthalmodon > Periophthalmodon schlosseri. Next base: position 60,485 of record KN470864.1, on the reverse strand, counting down.
GTAAATATCATTGTGGTATCGAAATCTGTACCGAATATTGAGCCTTTTTCTGAAATTGAGTTTTAGAATCAGTAATGTGACAAGATTATTACTTTAAACTAATTATGATGTAAAACTGACAAGTATTCACATAAATGTACTTCATGTGTGCGGAATATACTCTGCACTTGTTGCTTTCTGAACCTTTTGACCCAACACATGACTCCTGAAGTGGATTTCCCCTGGACTCAGACCAGTTGACGACATGGCACAGGAATGTGGTGATGCTGCCCTGAGCTGAGTCTGTAAGCCATTGTTGCCCATCTCGTGTGAGGCCTGTCCCTTTGTAAGTGCAGAGGCAGGCGATGTTTGTGATGTTTATGTGAAGTGCAGGTGGCAGTTCCCATCGGGTCAGAGGGTCCCACTGGGAGTCTACAGAGAGCAGCTTACCGAATGACATCACCTAATCCTGATGTGTTGACACCTCAGTCACCACAAGAGAAACTGCCATGTTGGCATTTATGTGGGAGGTGAGCTCGCTGTGACCCAAAGTCTTATAGATCCACCCTCTGAAAAAAGACTGGAGAAAGTTTGTACAGCTATTTTAACCCAGCGGCATGCCTTTCCCTTGACTGTGCAAATAACAGTTTCCTTTGCTAATTTAAGGTGCAGACTTGAAAGAGTTGGGCTAAAAATGGCATGGCTGACGAATGCTTTTCAAGAAAAATGTTGTTTTAAAGATTATTTATGTATTATTTATGTATGATTTACACACATATTACTTTACTGTCCAGATCCCACTTACATTTTTCATATTTTCTGAACGTGTTTTTTATAAATGTCACTGTCAGATCGGGAAGCAATAAAGCAAATAAAGCAGGACTAAACCAGGACTAGAACAGGACCAAGCCAAACCTACATTAAGGGTCTCAAGCCAAGCCAGGAGTGATCCATGGTAGGGTTTCGAAGGTAGTCAGCCGGAAAATGTTTTAGAATTTGAGATATTTTGGCTGTCACCCCAAGTCATTTTCAATCTAAAGGTGCTGATCTGAGGAGCTAAAATTTATCCTGCCCTAAGATGAGGGAAGCTAGAGTTGAACATTTTGAATTTGGAAATAGTTTAAGCACTTACATCATTCACACTTAACGCACAAGGTTGGGCTGTGGATACAAACAAGGTCAAAGGTCATCTGCTGCTTATAGCCTTGGGCCTCCTAATCCTGCCTCAGCATTTAAATTACACTCTTGAGCTAAGTTTGGGATTTATGAGCCAAATGAAAGGCAGAAGGTTACATTTAGCAGCCTATGTCATTACGATCCATTTATTACCAACACTATAACTGTGATTGTTAGGATTTATTTGTTGAACTGTAAAGTATAGCAGCTCCATAACATTAGGCATCAGCTGGTCTGTTAACTCCTCATAGAAAAAAGACATTGTAACTGATCGATGGTGTCACCCATTGCGACGCCCTTTTCTGTTGTTGTTTACATGACTTCTTTTGATCCCGCACTACTTGAGCTGCTACAGAGGGGTGGGGCCTATGGAAAATCATTCAGGGAGCTGTATGCAAATTCCAGCTCGGCAGCAGCTTCAGCGTGGAAGATTCACACGCAGCGGGATAATGTAATTTATTTCTGCCACGACACGCTGCGTGAACTGGTTTAATGGATCCAAAAAATATTGCTTACAAACAAAGTGGCTCCAGGCTGTTATGTTTTATTACATGAGTATAATGTAATAGTGGCATCTAATCTAATGGTGTGTTGGCTAGAGTTATGATATACATTGTTACAAATGATTTATGTAAAGCAGCTGCTAGGGCAAGGACAAGCAACTCATAGTGCACCATGTAATGAATTTAAGTTTAAAATGGTCATAAATTTGCTAAATGAAAAACATATAAAAACAATGTCAACATTACAACATGAAGTGAATTGCCCAAGACAGAAACTTAATGAAGCAATATTACTCCAAAAGTAGTTTACAAATGTACAAGAATATATATTTAAAGTTATTGTTAATTAAATTCCACCATGATCATCACATTTGTTAGATATTTGTGGTTAGTTTAGTGTAAATTGTAATCTAAAAACAAAGTACATTGGAAGTCATCCCATGTATAAGAACATACATAATATGTTGCCAGTTATTTTTGTGAATGTCCAAAATATAAAAAGGTTTTTTCATTGCCACTTCCCTGTATGGAATCTGTCAACCCACCCTGTTACAATATAAGCTAATTAGATATCAGTCATTAACACGAATAACCCATAATTCCTTTAATACATTCACACCCTGCTTTGATGACTATGCGTAATTGCGTCTTAAAGAATGGTAACCCAGATTAATTACAGTTCACATGCCAATCAACAGCTGACTGAGTGCTGCGGCTGATTGATTGATATCATTTGGTCAATAAATGAAACTAATCGCGTCTGTTAACTCCCGAGACACTTTGGCAATCTCTTGTTCATCTTACCCTATACAAACTGAGATATATCTGCTCTCCCTCCCTGCAGAAAGCCAGTGGTGCTGACAGCCGAGTTTCTCTTCAAAGCCTCTTTTAATGGCATGTCAATTTCCACTCCCCCTGGAGACATATAGCGACTGGGGTAGACTTATTCTGACTCCCGGCGAAGAGACGACCAGCCCAAGCTCAGCTCAAACCCACTAAAAAAAGACCTCCTCCTTGTCTCTCAAGTAGACACAGACACATTCACACATGCTATGAACTCCCAGTTTTAGGATATGGCTGTCACAATGATGTCTGTAACTTTGATCTACACAAAAACGCTCCTAGCATAAAGCAATGTCTCCAGCCATTGCCACTAGTTACACTGCCTACCTGGTGTATTCTATTATTAAGCAGGGCTGAGACGAATGTTGCAATTAAAAAAAATCTTTTCCCTGGAAATTCATAAATATTTGATGCAGTTCTCGCAGACAAGTTGTGATTTGTGCTCATTAGGTTGCCATATTTTATGAGGGAGTGTGAACACAAGTGGCGTCTCATGTTGAAGTTTTTTTGGGTAGTTGGATGTCCCTGCCTCGAGTTGCACTTTTCTCAAATGACATGGCCCAAGGTTAGTATTTCGTCATTTTAATATTTTAGGAGGAGCGAAAGGGATGTTTGGAGTGTGGGGCACATAACCTTGCCACCCCACTCACACATGTGCAATTCAAAGCTAAGGAAGCGTGCTGGTTGTCAAAGTAGGCGCAGGTGGTCCCAGTCTACAGGTGTTTGCAAAGCTACCCTTAAAATTAAACCACAATGTCTAAAGCACATAAAGTAATATTGATGAGTGAATTGAACACTGTTCATTCACCCAAAAAAGCAAGCCCTAAGGGGAAAAAACTGGAGCCAAAATACAGCACATTGAAATTCATTTGCAAATCCACCTCACAACCACCCTCTTCTTTCATAAATTGCCCTGAAAATGAAATACCCCAAGCATAAAATTCACATCCATAGAATTTGGAAACAGGATCCTACCCAGAACACTGATTGACACAATATAAAAAAATACAGCCAAAGCAGTACATTCAGCAGTTTATGTGGTGCAAATTAGACGTCGAGGTGTGAAACGTTTAAGGTTAAATGGCTTTGCTTCGTGACTCCAATTCTGAGCACTAAACTGAAACTGGCCCATTATTTTGACAGCGAAGTGACAGTGGGGCCTTGAGTATCAACAGAATAAGTCAATGTTACATTTATATTAAGATCTGACAATTGAGCAATTGCTGAAATAAACAAAAAACCTGAAGCACTACCTTTGTTTTGACTGTTGCTTGGTTGATTACGTAATAAACCACAATTCTCTGTAATACTATCAGTACTCTGTGGTCTGGTGTAGATTGCCCTCAAGAGGCTTGTGTTTCTGCTGGATGTAAGGCATCAGCTGTAAACAAAATGTGTAGTAACAATGTGTGAAAAACAATGTAATTAAAGGGCGTATTTTATCACATAAAGCCAATGAGGCACAATGAATGCCCATGAAATTACTTCTAACACCCTGTAGGTAACAATACATTGGTAGTTGTTTAGTTTTATTGGTGCCACAAAGTGGTGTGGGTTGTTGTGATAGCCTAGAGTGTGTGATTATATTGCACCACATTAAATCAGAGCCTTACATATTAGAGTGTACCTCTGTTTTGGCTGGCACCTGCCTCCCTCTCCACCAGCTCAGTTTTCTCTCATTCTCACCACAGATTTCCTTATTCTTTTATTTTCTGGTGAAACTAAGGCTCACGCTGTGTCTGTGCGCGGTGCACTCAAGTGCCACATCCTTTAATGTTTGGAGAGCTGGAGACTGGCAGAACGGCACGAGTCTTAGAAGTTCAGAGGCATCGGCAGATCACAGGGCGACTGTCAGGCCTCCTGGCAATCTGTGGAAGCATAGAGGAGAGCCTTTGAGCCAATGACCCCCCCGAGATCCAGCAGGACAGCGAGGGAAGTGGGGCTATAGTCTGTTTCAAAGAACTCACTGTCTGCTCTAGTGATATGAGCAACAGATGAGATACAAGCTAATGCCAAAATGTTATTTAATTAGATTACAACGCACATACCAGTTTTAACAATTGTTGAAATAGTGCCAAAAGTAGTATCAGTAATTAACAGTAAAAGTAACTGTGACCGTATTAACTGTTGAATCAGACCAATAGTATGTTTTTATTGGAGATAAGATGTTGCCTTGGTCAAAATTAAGCAATCTATTAAGTTTGAAAAATCCCAAATTAAAATTTCATGGGTTTCTAATTAGTCTACAATAACATCTGTCCAGTTGGTCCGTTGATACAATTTGAGCTAAGTAGCATCTGGAAGATTTCATAGATGTTTTTTTTTCACTGTGAATGAAATTCCAAATGCTAATCCTTTTCCTGGCATATCCTGCTTAAGCATACATTAGCATAATAATACTACATCCTGTGGAAGCAAAACTAACACGGTGCTTATGCTGAAGAATCGACCTGTTCAACACCTCTCCTCACTCTCCGTGCCAGTCCTTTCCTGTTACAATTCAACACAAAGAATTTGTATTTTATTTCCTGGATCGGTTCCACATTGGGTCGGCTGTAAAACCTTTTGTGGTATATCTAATTAGCTACATGGAGACAGCAGAGGTGATCCGCAATGGGCCAGACAAAAAAACTTGAATAGGTCATTTCACGGATGAGATACACAGAGCCTCACCCCCTCTCCCAAAACACAAGCCAGGAAGAATGACGTAATGCCAAAATCTTTTAAAAAATAGTGACACATATTGGCTTGACTGAAGGCGCAATGAAAAGAAGGGGGTTTACAATGTCCTAAAATACTACTTAAAATTCAGTGAGTCATTATTGGCCTATGGAAAAACCCTTAATATTGTTTGCCTTGATGTCATGCCATTTGACATTGATGGGGCCAGGGGCACAAAAGGAATGATATGCATGGCTGAACCTTAGCAACCTTAGCAAGGGTTTACTTAATATAGTTCAACCTTGTTATAGGAATGCTGACAATACAGCTTTAAAGAGCACACAATATTAGATCTGGTTTGCTCCAATTGCATAGACCAGGGGTTTTCAAACTTTTAAAACCAGTACCCCAAAATCAACTGCAACCAAACTAGGACCCAAACAGCAAAATAAATTTGATTTTGATAATAATTTTAAGGGGCAAACATGTAAAACCTTTATTTTTGTTCATACTTTAGTGAATTAAGAGATGAGTAATTTCAATGAAATAAACGATTTTCAGTTTTAAAAGTAGTTTAAATACAGTGTAATTTTTTTATATCATGAAATCTCCACCAGCTCCCGCAACCTCTTTGGCATAGACAAATACAGATATCCTTATTGACATCCACTATATGTTTAGTTTCAGCCCACTTTAAGTACTACATTCCCAGTGTGAAATCCCTCTTAAGATATCTAAAGCAATCCAATCTTGAAGTCATAATTCCTCAGGCTACCGGCGCTCCCTGGGATTTCCTAATATAGTTTCATTTGGGTACAAGTCTGCCTTACATGTTAAACGGCAGATACTGTGCATACTAATAGGACCACATGCTCAGAGAGATGAAGTCATTGGACCACGGAGAGAAATTTCCTGGAAAAACCTTTGACATTATCTCATATAGGAAAAGATTTGAGGTCAGACATGTTTGAGTCATACATACGTTCTGTACATCTGAGCTGCATGGGACCTATGGTGGCTGTGTGTTTAATAATGTATACTAAACTATGTGGCACTAGAAAGCGCCAACTAGTGGTATGCAGGTTGCTTCTGGAGGTACGGTGGGTCCTCTGCATGTATAGTCTGGGTAATTTCAATCATATTCCTATATTAGAACTATTTAGTTATAGTTTAGTTCCATGTTAGACCTTGTGATGTCCTTTTATAGACCTGGTTTTAATCTCATGCTACACAGACTGCGCAATATTTTTTCAAGAGGTAAAATGTTTGCTGTTATGCTGAAAAGTAATTTATTTTAGTTTTGTCATCCCTCACTCAACCAACCAAAGCAGTGACACAATTACGCATTGATTTTTTTATTATTGTATTTTTTTCTCAGATGCCCTTCCTACTAATCAGCTATTCACATCTAATGTTTTGTTCTGCAATAAATCAACACAATCAAATCAACAAGCCCTTACTTCAAATACATTTTAGCAGCAACAAAGACAAGATTGTCTCTATGTGAAACTGTATTTGTTTATCTAGGGAAATGAGCCATGTGCTTTTAGTTTCAGGTCTACTGAAGTATATTTAAATCATATTCAATTACATAACATCATTTATGTAAATAACTTGTCTGGAATGTACGTAAATATCACACTTTTTAAAGGTAACAACGATGCTGCATAAAATGATTCGATTTTTGTTCATGTTTGATTATAAATTGAAATTGAAAGTTTAGAATAGAAAATCCAAGAAGCAACAGCATAAATAAGTTGGGTTTAACTCCAAAAAAACACAAAAATATAAGTTGACAATAACAACTTATAGTATGGCATTGTTTGTTTCAAGCCAAAACAGCCTGCTAGTACTTTATCTAGTAAACTATTTTTTCCAAAGCTACAAGCTATTCTTTCTCTGAATGGTAATGTTGTTTTTGCTAATCATAGCTGTATGAAATTCCAGCCTGGGTGAGCTTTGCCCTTGGTTATGTTAAATTAGACAGTATGTGCAGCATGCTAAATTCACGCTAAATTACTTGAGTCCATCTCTTTTCCCCCAACTCATTAACTATTCAATGGGAACTGATCCTGCAGGGTATTGACACTATTTCTCCACACTACCCAAGCAGGCTGTTTGAATCCTTTAAAAATTCTTCCCTGCCTTATCTTCCTTCCAAAAAAACAAACTTAAACCATTTGCTAATTTGCAACTTGCCCAGAGTAGAGCCAAGTCAAACTGCATTATTAACACAAAAGCTAATTACATTTTTGCTAGCCCGTGCCTGTTACACAGTGACAATAACAAGCTGATCAGCAGTGGCTAGAGGAAGAGCACTTGTGTTGTTTAACAAGTTGTTGATTAGGGGCTCTAATCCTGCTCCAACATGACGAGGGAGACTTGTTACTGGGATAGGTTTGGCTTGGGCATGTCTGGACCAATCACGGCTGAGCTGCATGGTCTTCTGCCTTGACCTTGGGCAGTGGATTTCCTTCAGGGCAGGGCGGCCAAAACAGTTGAGGTCTAGCAGGGGCAAGCATAGGGGCTAATGCTGAGGCAGGCAGAGAAATGTATGAATGACTGCAAATAAGAGAGCATCTAGCCATTCAGAGCATAGAGGAAAATCTGTCAGCCAATCACGTTAGCCGCTTTCCTCTCCCTGTAGCGCCTCCCTGACTTCTTCTCCTGACTGTTACCAGGTCACTGTGCTGCTTGTGCTACTGAATAATCTGTTTCATTGGGTCAGTGTGCCTCTCTCAGCGCGCCTGACTGGCTGCTCCGGCATACGCGGTTGCTAGGGAGCTGGGCCAATCAGAGGCAAGCGGAAGTCCCCCCTGGTTTCTAGGCAGGTTTCATGTGCTGGAGATGTTTTGGCGGGAGAGTGGGAGTGTGCAGCCGGGCTTGTAGGAGGAGCCAAGCCAGCTCTGGTGAAGTGGAGCATGTGATTGTCTGTGCATGTTTGTGGGCGAGTGCTAGCTTTGCCCTGCCTCTTGCTTTCTGATGCAACATAGAGCCGTGTCTCCTGGGCTACGAGGGGACCTTGTTATGTTTTTTTTTTTTTCTTTCACTTGTCCTCACAGGAAACGAGAACCAATTGCTGAGCTGTTGCCATCGGAGCGGGGAGGTTTGTTTTTCCTCCACTTTCATCGCTGGTACCTCCCCGTCGACAGTTACCGTAGAAACAAGAGCAACTCCAACTCTATTTCCATCCATGTCTCCTTCCCTCAATGATTTATCTGAGCTTTCTTTTTTTAATCTCCCGCACAGCACCTACCTACCAACACTTTATCAGCCAATGAAGTGGTCTTGAAATGCATTACATCTTCAACAACTATAAAAGCGAGATAGCACAGCAGCTGCAAATGCTGAGCCATATCTCGGACCACCGGCACAACTTCTGACTCCAAAATACACCAACCCCCAAACCACACAAGATTAACTGTTAGATGAGGTGAGCCTGGACCCCCTCCACACCCAAAAAAACAAACTGAGGGATATCTCGCATCAACCTGAGAATCCTAGTGTCAACACAGGAAAGCAGTTAGTCACATCGCAGACTTCCCAATATCCTATTACTGCAACTCCACTGCACATGGTCAAACAAGAATTACTCTGGAGAGCAGCGAGTGAGTGGACACTGAGTACACTCTTCAAAACACAGCATGAAACGCCTGAGTGACTTCTAATAACCAATTATGAATTCAGTACATCAAGGCAACCAAGAGGAAGAGACAGGAATTTAGACTGCAAAACAAGTTCATAAAAAAATTAAAAAGAACAGATACTTGTGTAATTTCCCAAACAAGTGTATAAGGTGATATTCTGCGCTTCTGTATTTAAATTTATAGTTCATTCACTTTTTGTGTTTAGGCTGAACCTCAACCAAGACCTCAACCAAGACATTTACAATTTGTACATTTCTGATAGATTTAAAAAATCTAATCTGATTATTGTTATCAGCAGAATCTGCAAAAATATTGAAATGTTCATTTTTGACAGCATCTCTCTCCCTTGCAGGACTTGCTTTCATTAAACTTGCCTTATTCACAGAGACTGGGATAGGAGCTGAAACGTTGAGAAAGACTGGCTATTATGTCAATAGTGGACTGTAAACTCAATACTGACTCATTAGTAGGATATAAAACAGTGGAACGTGTCAAATGTTTAATGTCTCAGTTATTGTCAGTATAGAAGTCTTGGCCGGGTCTTGAATCAAACCCACCCGATTCTTGTCTTCAATTGGCATCTAAACCGATTATGCCTGACATTAACAGCTTAGGGCTGCTGCCTCCACATAGATCAATCTTAGCAAGTATTGATGGAAAATATTGAGGAAAGACTTGTTATAAAGAATGAATGAACCTGAGTCATTCCTGTTTTGCTTGACATTTTAGGTCTCATCACTATTTGTTCGTTACAAAATTCTAAACAGACCATAGTTTAAAACTGAGGTGGAGGAATTACATGGTACAATTTCCTGTTGACACTGGCAAGACGCAGACATTCTGGTTTAGGGTTAATATGTAATAAGTGGGACTATCCACTTGACAAAAAAAAGGCACAAAGTGAAACATCCTCTCTGTCAGCAGAAATGAGCTAATGTGATTTTTTTTCACTAGAGTACCCAAAAGTTTCACACAGACGTGATTGGATTCAGATGATAGGCCTTTGAGCCATATGGTGGCTCTGGGCCCAACTCTTGACAAAAATGAGTACTTCATTAATTGTAGATTTTCAATTTAGATATCTCCTTCAATAAATGTACAGTATCTCTCCCATAGAGCCTGTCATGCATGTGAAATTTTGATACCATATAACTAAAATGTGTGTACCCAACATTCAGCCAATCATTTATTATACACCTACTACACCTAAATATAAAGCCAAGCCCCTTCTGGTTAAAGTTAATATATAATTATTTATACACTATGCTATAACTATCACTCATTTGTGTATTTGATATATTTGCAAAGTTTGACAAAGTTTACAGATCCAAAACAATTTCATGACATGTACTGTATAGTGTGGGTGGACGTGGCACGGCGCTCACCTGTAAATTGAAAGTGAGAATCATCTTGGAGGTTGCACAGGTGTCAGTAGACATGCCAGTCTGCCTGACAAATGGTTTGTTTACAACCTGAGCTGCTGGCGCTGCTCAATAATCAGCCAACGTTCATTCACATTATGCTCTCACAGCTGGAGACTGGTGGAGACAAGCTGAAAGACACAAAGCAGCAAATGCAATTCATTCCCTCAAATATACTATCCCGCACACCAAGACATGCCTATTATCGCTATGTTTTGCTATATTTAATTCTTGGCATTAAAGTGGTGTCAAAAATGCCCTGAATCAGAAGTGTCTCCCTTGGGTGCTGCTGGGCTTCAATTGTGTTACCTCTGGATGAACTCCGAGAGCCCGCATTCATTGGCTGGGTCCCCACTCTACCTATGGTTAAAATCAAGAAGTGTTGACAGAAAAGACAGCGGGAGGAGGCACATGAGCGGACACAGGACTTGAATAATGTGTGAAAACTTGGCATTTCTGTCACGTTATTTCACAATCAATTTATGTGAAAAACAAGTCTCCAGGAGCAAGGATTTAGGGAGATAATTAAACGGAAAAGCGATCTTAGCCGTAAAATTGTGATGTGCAAGAGCATGCAGTTTCGGCAGAGCTGTTTTGTCGTGGAACTGATTGAAAAATAAAGACAAAGCGTCTGGGTGTCAGGAACTATTAGAGGAAATGGCACCAAGCAAATTCATGTAATTATGCAGCAAACTTTGAAGATTTTTCAACATTACAGCCTTATCACCCCTCCTGGCAGCATAAAGTCAGAAATAACTCGCTGTGGAGAATAATGTGTCTCGCCAGGGAAAAAATGCTGAAACAAATATGGGCCGGGACACGTCGTCTGCCAGTTTACTTGACACAAAAGAGGTATCGTAAGTTTTAGTTGACAAGTTCCTGAGTTCACTGATAACACAAAAGGCAGCTTCAAAGTGATTGGAGCAGCGCATTTCAAAGTATAAGACAGAAAATGACTTAAAAACTGAGACTGCAAAATGCGTGATGGTTTTGCTTCTAAATCTTTGGCATTGACGGCACATCATGTTATATTCACGGTGCAAAAAACACACTGCCAAAAATCTGATTTGCAAAACAAATGTGGTGAAGTGTTCAAAAGACGACAAACCTTCGCCAAATCACTGACAAAACTAGCATATACCCGAGAGTCCACTGGCAATGAAGTAACCATCTGATTGAAATTCACAACTCCTGGAGCTATTGTTTGGGAAGACTAATTAGTTATTGATAGAGTGGGGAAAAAACAAAGTACGAAACAGGGCATTGGATTTTTTTCTATTCTTTGTTTTTCAAAAGCAGTGCACTGTGGACTAATTAAATTTTAAAAGATCTACCTTTGGAAAGTGGTCCAAATGGATGAATATTACATCAAAATAACTGATGTTTTTTCATTCCCCAATTCCACTGGGATTGCTTTTTGTTTGTTTTAATTTCTGTTATTACATTAAAGCAATTAATAATGAGGTGTTTATAAGTAATTATTCCCAGGTGTCTACTCAACAAGATTTAAATACTTTAGGGCTCTTCGATATATGGAAATATATAAATGCTGCAAAAATATCAGTGTATTTGGAATCTAAAATGAGTGTAGTGTAGATAACCAAGTGGAAAAGCAGATCAAACAATAACAACTATGAAGTGGCCAACTGGATCAGTCCAATAAAGAAAACATTGTTTTCCCAAGTTTGTGGCAAACCAGATTAGAAACCCTATCTAGAAATTGTATTTATGAGAAATGCTGGTTTGTTGTTTAGTAATATAGAGGCTACAGCCTATTTGACAATATATAGTTAAAAATGGATGAATCCCATTGTATTACCAGTCATGTTTTGCTGTATATTTCTGTTGTAAAATTTGGGTGGGGTCCTTACGCTGCAGGACTGGAGCAGAAGGGGGCTGGTGGGATGAGAGTGGGGGCTGGGATCCTCCGTGGAGCAGCAGCTTAAACTAGGCAGAGGTTGTTGTTGTATGTAAAAACCTGCCAATACACAAAAGAATATAGTGAAAAGTTGACAAGATCATAAACACATTTACGCCTGTTTTACTAAAGTAGGGCACGAGCTTAAACAGCAATGTTGGTCCAACGCTACAACATCTGCTTTCATCTAGAAATTGTCTCCTGGGAATAGTCTGACTCACACCATGGATCTAATAGTGCAGCATGAGAAGCCTGAATGTTTTGCCCCCAGTAACCCCCCGTGCAGATCAAGCTTGATTTCACTGTGTTTTTCTCCTATTAAGATCCATACCGTACATATATGCATACCCCCACCCTGCTATAGGGGTCACCAGCTATACATGTTGTTTATTCCACTGTCACTGTACATCGATCACAACATAGTGACAATAGGTGCCCTCAGGGGTAGAGCTGAAATGTCTACATACAGTGTAGTAATGCATTTAATGCCATTGGATTTACTACTTATTGGAAATTAATGACAGAAAATGCATATAATTTTACACGAAAAGGCACGCATTAGTTAAGGGTCATAAAATGCATGAAAAGGCGATTAATTTTAAGACTGTTCGTTCACGGTAGATAAGACAGCATCACTCACACCCCGGTAATAAGGGTGGGTACACGCTCTACGATCAGCAGTGGCTCCCAATCAGCTGAGCAAAGCACAGAACAGTAGTCACATGTCTTATCTCGGTTTGTGTTTTTTCCTCTCCACGTGTCCAGATACACGAAGCAGAAGGCGGGACCATAACAAACCGCCTGATTGGCTGAGAGCTTGTCACCAGCTTATGCCTTCCAACAGGACAGTCCTCTTAAAGGGCCAGGCGCAATATTTACTTATTGACAACAATACCAAGAAATGATGATCGAGGTTTTTGAATATTTAACGCCTAATAATTTTACATTAAAAATATTTTGGTGACGCCATTCGACACAATTTTGTTTTTATTTCTGTATCCTCAAAATGCCATGTTATTTCTCAAATCAAATGTGATAAACAATATTGAATAATAATCTGTAGACAGCATCGTATTTTCCATTCATGTGTATTGCATATGAATGACAGTTATGTGCATGTTGGAATGGAAGGATATATTTCTGTTTATACATATCATTTATTGCATATTTATTACCCCATCTGTGAATGTGGTTCAATATGTCTAGTAAGTGTAATAACATAACATATTTTTTTTATTCCAATGCATGCACTACAGTCTGCAGTACAGTGTAATGTATAAACTTACTCCAGTGCCCTAGTAGCCTAATACATCATTGTGTTGTAACATAGCCTACTTTATTGAAGCTTCCGTGATTTAATTTCGTTTAGCCGTCAACACTCGGGGCATTTGAAAGTGTTTAGTGGAGTTTAAATCGATAACAAAGTGAATAGGCTGTGTTACATTTGCATAACATTGTACTTGCTGCTCCCTTTCACATATGACTAGGGGCGGGTCCCCGGGTCCATCAGGGCGGGCCGCTGTGGCAGAAAAAACAAGCCCTCTGCAGTCAGCAAACATCCACCACGAGTAGCTGTAATGCAAAGAGGATATGAGCCGCACCACCACAATCATTAGGGAACAAGTTAGCATCAAACTGTCAAGACACCACCGGTCACTACGGAAAGCCTGTTTTCTGGCGGTGAGTTTAGCCACAGTTTATTCGTCTTTCTCTCGGATCGAAGCTGCCTTCTTTTTGCCGCCTTCCTTCACTGCTTAGTTTGTCAACAAATGAGCGGGCAGCTGGCGCTGGGGCATGCCCGGGCAGATACTGGATGAGCGGACTCGCAGACTGCTGGCATATGGCAAAGGGCATTCTCTGAAGTATTTTTACCCACTTTTTCTCGTGAACGAGTATTTTTCTTACCTTATTTTCACTGAGGACGTGTTGATCGACTGGTTTAAAAGACCACATCTATCAAGTGGACTGTCCCGGTCTTTGAGCAGCCATGGTTTGTACCGCTCATTTCCACACTTTAATACCACCCAATTAAACGTCTAAGTGCCACATTTGTCATCATGATTGTCAAATAACTTAATTTAAGCTACGGTACACGCATCCACACGATGAGGTTTGTTTTGGGGAAGAATGGCCGGAGTTGGTTTGTTTTGGGGAAGAATGGTTCGGGGTTGTGGCCAAGCTAAAGCAGAGAAAGTGTCTTAAAGTTCTACCATTGCATTATGGGAAGCAGTTACAGTTTACAGTGTTACTAACGAGGTGATGTCAAGCGGCCACGCGGCTTTGTTTTCTTGAGCGGCAGTTTAGAAGTTGACCTAATTTACCTAACTAATTTAAAGAGAGAATATACAGGGTTGTAGTTATCCAAATCTTAGTTTTATTGGAAGATGCCATTTGTCATTTTGGTTGTGTCGAGTCACTAGATTTAAAGTAACGTTACAGTTGAAGCCAGCGTGCGTCGGCGCATCCCTGTCCGGGAAACAGTGCCTTTGGTGCGGTTAGAGGGATTGAAATCTGTCGATGGTCGTACAAAGCTTGTTGGGGATGGCAAACGTGTGGCTTTAATATATAATGGTGATTTCATAACAGTTAATACCGCTTATGGAGGAGTGATTTGACTTAAATTTAATTACAAAGTTTGTGCCAGTTACGCACTAGTTGACTCAACCTGTCTTCACCGTCTAGTCCTCCTGCTCAAGAAGTAGCAAATCCTATGTTACTGTTTTGGTGTCGTACTTGTCAGCAGGATCTAGTATATTAGCTGCCCAATGAAGCATGAGGTGAAACTGCGGTTCTGCTCACCTTGTTTGCACCCCCTCCTGCGCTCCAGAGTTGAGCTGAAGTTGAGCCAAGTGCGCGCGCGGGGCAGCAGAGGGAGCCACACTGTGGAGCAGCTTTGATTCTCTGACCAGCAGCTCTGCGCTCCCTGCCAGGCCCCAGAGATGCCCCGGGCGGTGTGTTTATGTGTGTGTCTGTGTTGTTATCCTGCTGCCAGATTTGAGTTGGCTGCCAGGGGAAATTCATGAAGAGGCATGCATTGCTTCTGACACAAGAGGAGCTAAAGCCAAACTTCTAATTGCAGGTGCATGATCTGCCTATGAAGCATTGTGTTGTGACTTGGAAAAGGTATTATACATGTTCTGGCGGTTAGAGAAAGTGACTCAAGCTGTAATGGATCAAGCAGTAGCACTTCTTGGTAGGACTTGTTTGTTGACATTAAAATCCTACTCCAAAGTCTTATGAGAGTAATCAGACACACCTGAACAATACTTAGCGTGACTGGGTTCGATGTGACACCGCTCAAACAGTGACATATCCAACCAGAGCCACTGAGTTAGTAAACACAATATCGGTGTATCCAGTTACAGTCCTTTGCATTTGCCAGTCAGCCCTGCCTACTTCGCTCCACTTACACAACAAGAGGCATAAACAGAAAGCCACAACAACAGCAGATCACGCAGTGGCACGCGCCCAACGGAGAAGGAAAAGTAAGTGTTTGTGTTCAGGCAGAGTAGTTGAGAATGGTTGGTTATGGTATGAAAGTTGTCATCTTTTCTTCAGGTCGGTGTTGATAGCAGCGGCACATGACTCTCAAGCCAAACTTTGGTTTCACTTAGGTGGTTTCACACAAATAATGTAGTCCTGATCACCTCACAGAGAGAGCTAATGGTGGAGGCAGGCAGCTTTCCAACAAAATGTGGTTTAAGTAACACAATGGAGAAGTGCTTAAGCAGGAGGAACTTTAAATCCCTGCAGTAATGGGATGTGTGCTACATTATCCCAATTTGAGGTAACCTCATCTCCAGGCCCGGAGTGCAGGTTTTTTTTTTTTGGTTTTTTTTTTCATCAGAAACTTGTTGTTTATAGTCACCCACCAGGGTACTATTCACCAGACGACACTATGAGGACCTTCTGTTGCTCTACAAAATGCAGCAGATTCCTACACATAGAGTCACACACAAGACAGTCCATCGTCGCTTTTGTTTTAGGCATTAGCTCACACGTCTAAGCCTCTTACTGAGCATTATGGTGACTAATGACTTATTTTCAAAAAATGGCATTGGTGAGGTGATTTTCCAAGGTTCTGCTAAGTACTTAGACTATTTTGATAACTTGTAAACACATCCCGAATTGAGCATAGAGGAGCATGTACATGAGTATGATATATCACAGTTCTCCCACGGCTAAACTTTTTTGTCTTATTGGTTTTAGGGACTTTACCGCTGAGGCGTCGTATGGAGGATGAGGAGGACATGTCCAGACCCATCTCGCAGTTCTGGGGAACGCCTTTCAGGGACATCAAATACGAAGACCCAACCTCACCCATGGCGGCTGGACAGGCCCTGGCTGCAGTCACAGTGGCAGTGCCTACTGCACAGACCCACAACAACAGCATCAACATCAACGCACTGCCTTGCAGTCTGCATTGGCAACCACGCACCCCCTTTCATGGTGAGCACAGACTACAGACCAGAGGCCAATGACAGGATTGGCACAAGTCAAGTATGACATTTGTTCATAAAAAAAAATCAATCTGTACACAGATTCAATTACACAGATTCATTTAAATCATATTAACCCTAAATGGAATAAACCTTGGAATGCTTCTATTTGCACTTCACTTTAAAAATAACATTTCTGAAAATGAGGACAGAAAATACAAAT
This sequence comes from Periophthalmodon schlosseri, assembly GCA_000787095.1. Taxonomy (NCBI): domain Eukaryota; kingdom Metazoa; phylum Chordata; class Actinopteri; order Gobiiformes; family Gobiidae; genus Periophthalmodon; species Periophthalmodon schlosseri. Next base: position 43,675 of record KN470864.1, on the reverse strand, counting down.
ACCATGCAGCCACAATGGCGCATACAAACAACAGTTCTATGTTTAATTCAATAGTATTTTTGCATGTCTAATGAATTCAGTGTGGCATCACACTAATTAAATTGCACCAATGTTGAGAGCATGTTTGTGTGCTGACCCCGTGTTAGTGGAGAGAGGTACATATTGTTCGCGATATAAAGTCATCAATAAACAACACCCCAGCCTGTTATTACCTTGTCACTCAGAGTAATCTCAGCAGTAATGGGTGTCATGCTCTTGGCCCGCCGCCAGCTCCGCTCCGCACAGAGGGACTGCTCACACTTTGGTACAGATAAGGGACAGAATAGCATTCTTTTCTTGATAGCACAAAAAATTGTTTTTGCTCCAAGTGGCATGACTGAGGCGCATGCTAGAGGCAATAAGTAAACCCAATGACACAGGCCACAAAAGAGACTGTTGATTTAAGGTGTTTGACTTTTCTATGTACCAGTGCTGGCTCTCACTTTCCTCTTAAAGCTTTTTCACTTGTATGTCAGGTGCCTACTTAATACTTTATCTAGTAGACATGTAATAAAACCTGTTTATCTTTTAAAAACATATGTCTATAGACTATTTTACACATTGACACTCCTTCATAGAGTTATTTAAATCAATCGCCACTAATAATAATGTTGCATGTTTTTCTATAGGCAACGCTGGATTACGCGCACACTTCCCTGCTCAGTTTGAGCCTATGGAGGACCGAGGAGAGAGGCCAATGGACGAGGAAGACGAGGGCAGAGAGGAGGAAGAAAACGTGTCAGCGCAGAGGAATGAGGAGCCACCTGCAGTGAGCGCCGAGGCTCAGATCGGACGCAAACTCCGGGAAATCGGAGACAAGTTCCACCAGGATCACATGGATGTGGTAAGCATTAGCACTGTAAAATATTTTATTTACTTAATTCAGTACTTAATTTAACTTCACTTAACATTTACAATAATGTATTTATTGATAATGAGAAAACAATGTGGTCAGTTGCATAGGTATGAAAACTTATTAATGAACACGAAATAGATACAAAATTAAATTTATAGTTCTTATTTAGTTATTTCATACTTTCATAACTGTTGCTTTGACTGTTTATGTACCTGGTCTGGACACTGAGTAGGTCAAACTCAGCAGGCTTTGCACCTATGTTACACCACATAAGCATTACAGTTAAAAGGTCAGAGAGTTCAGTGAATCAGTTTGTGAACAGCGGTTAGCGATCACTTGACTCGGCTCTTTGTCATAAGAACAAATGCAAACCTGGCTCTTATCTCGAGTGTTGTGTAGAGGAGGTCTGTTTGGGCAGAGAGGTGCGGTTTTGTCAAGAACACTACACTTATTGATTAAGAAAAGCAATGACTAAAGTGCGTGAGGACCCTGCAGCAGGTGTGATGAGCTGCGTGTCTGTGTCTGGGTAGATTTGGATAGCTGTTTATATGCCTGTCTAAAAATAGAGTCTGACTCACACTTATAGACGCAGCCAGCAACATGACAACTAACCACAATACCTCAGTTGTTCCGCTGACTATGTGTGTGTGTGTGTGTGTGTGTTTCGCTTTGTGACAGAGATAAGAGACGAGTTTGTGTTTTTGGTCTAGACGGTCTGTTCGTGAAGGACTTTATATTGGATTTGGCAGTGGTTCTTGTCCAATCGTCTTCTTTCTCTCTGATATTTGTGCTATTGTTAGAAAGTCTCACTAAGCAGAAGTTTGTTGTGTGGGTTTGTGTTGATGCAAAGTAAGTTTCAGTCACTTTTCTTTGTTTTCTTTCTTTTGTAATTAAAGTTAAAAGAACTGTCGGTCACGTTGAAACACAATACTGAATAATTTATGCAAATGTAGGTTTCTGTTTAAGTTAGAACAAGGGCTTGATTTAGGTTTGATTGATTACTTCTACATGAACAGGCAGAAGATCTTGGGTTTATGTCAGGTCTAGTGTTTTGGCAGGAGTAGTATTAGTAGTGGGTGTAGTGCTTTTCATAGTAGAACTAGTGACTACTTCATATATAAAAGTACTTAGGTACAGATTTAGTCAGTACCTCTTGTGCCTCTGATTTGAATCCCATTACATGCTTTAAAACATCTTAACACCCAGGAAAGCAGCTTGAATCCTCAGTTGCCTAATCATTTTGGAGCATTGAAAAGAGCTGTACAAAATGCACACTATACTCAGCCCACGCAGCAGTGTGGAACAAACCAGGGCTCTGTTTTAAAATGCACTGCACTGTAGAATTAAGTCAATTAAGGACAATTAGGGTAACATTTAGCGGTGCAGCTTCAGTGTAGTTCAGACGACTTCTCCTGTATCAAATAGCCCGGGGCACATTGTGATTTCAGCCTGGTAGAGCCCCTGATCCAGAGTGCTACAGAGAATGTAAGAAGAATGCTTATGCAACGGCCTGCAATAGCGGAGTACGGAGGTTCAGAAAGCCGCCAGGATGCATAGGGAGACAGAGGGGAGGTGTAGCGGCACAGTTTGGGGCGGATTTCACTCTGATACAAGAATCCCCTTCATCAGTTTGAACATGAGAACATGAAAATCTAGACCTTGAGGATCAGCATCGTAGAAGGCAGCTGCTGCAGTTTCCTCTGCTTTGTTTTGATAATTATTTTGCTGACGTTGAGGTAACAAAGTGATGAAATAGTGCTGCAGTTTGCCTCTGAGGATGTTGTTTGGGAGTCAACAGTACAACAGTGATCAGTACTGACTGTATGGTAGTAATAATGAAATGAGTGACAGCACCCTGATTCCATAGAGGTTTATTACATCAGATCATTCTCATACTGGCAGCTGGAAGACCACCAAGATATCATAAAGCCTTATTACACTTGTTTCCAACTTGTTTGATTGGACTCATCAAGTAGTAGAAATCCCACTCAAGGTTGTGCATCAGATGTCCTTCCTCTTCGTTTATTGCTGCTTGGATTGAACACAAAAACTGGCTTAAGTAGGAAACTAATAAACTAATAATGTATCTTGTTAAGGTCAGTTAAATGTTTGTAATTATGCTTAAATTAGGGTTATGGTTAATTATATATTCCCAAAACAAATCTGGATTATTTATGATAATCACAATGGACTTGAGGTGGGATCCTAACGCTGTTTTGAAGTACTGACACAGGAAACTATTGACTCTGCACTGAATATGATGAAGTACAGTTTTAGATACATCGTCCTGTTGATTTTAAATGTATCCATCTCTTTCTTCTCCACAGTTCATGAGGCATCAGAGACAGAATCTTCCCGCCTGGATGCGCCTCCCTATAGCTCTGTTTGCCTTCCTGTTTCCCCGAGAGCCAGTGCTGCCTCGCCTCCAGGGGCAGCAGAGATGAACGCACTTCCTGTCTGCTCCTTGTCGTCGTCCCAGTTCACGAACAGACTCAAACTGACGGACACTGTGGAGACAAGGGACTTTTTACACAGAAATGGCACTGTAAAGATGAAACACGGGTTATGGATTTTGGTTTCATTTTCTAACTGGATCTGAAGATGAAGAACACTGGTCGCCGCTGGACGGAGACTGTGAGATTTTTTAAATTGAATTGTGGTCCTGTTATTTTTGTCTTTTTCGCCTCTCTGAGAAGAAGCCATTGTGTTTGAAGAGATATTTTCAAAATATTTGTAAGATGACCTATTTTGTACAGTTTTTATTTGCTAAATTCAAGTCTTGAAGGACCTCCATCAAGTCCAGAGAATGCCTTATTCTCTCTCCCGCCACAGACAACTCTTTCGCATCACAGACAGCATCGACACAAATAAGACAAAACTATTTTTGTCTTGGAACTGTGGACATTTTCTGCAAAAAAGTTACTTCATAAACACTTAGGAGGCATATTTTTTCTAATTTATTCTCAGAAATATAACAGGCCCTATATTAATTTTCTCACTGTCCCACACTGGCTAATATTGTATTCACAGTCAAGCTTCCACTTGTGTTACCCATACACCATCTTGTTGGACCACTGTGTAAAGTACATACTGTTAAAACATACATAACTTGAATACTACTAATGTCATCCCAATACAATAATTTTGCTTCATTTTCAGATGGTTGGTGTGCTAACAATTCAAACTTAAATAAGCACAAGTACATTTGGTCTAGTCTCTTATAGGTGTATAAAATCAGGGACGTTACAACAATCAGATTCCTGTCATCAGCTGGTTTGACAATCCTCACACCATGCTGCATTGTGAATCGCCTGCAAAAGAGATTGATTGGCAATATATAGAATCAATATGAATCAAAAAGTCTATGAAAAAGTCTATACTTTTCTTATTTTTACTCCAAGTGCGCCTTCACACCCAAAAGCACTTCCTAGCTACATCCTGTGTGCTTATGTAATACATGAACGAGATTTCCTGAGTTTCAATCAACCTTTAAGTGCTTTTTGTCGACAACCTGCCAGTGCAACATTCACTCATAAGCGGATATGCATTACTCCAAATACATGCCACACAAATATGAGTTTTCACATCCAGATTTTGCAGCCACATGTTAAATAAGTATAATTTTTAGATTTTTATAAAGACACTGATGGGTTTAATTCCTTTATGTTTTCTTCAGGGAGTAGTTTACAACCACGTTTATTGCATTATGTGTCACAAAATAGTTCGAAAGTCGATTTTTGACTACTAGTTAAAGTAGCTAAAATGCTTAAGTTTTTTTTTTTCCTGCAAACACTGAACGCTGAGCCAAATGTTGTGACACTTCCAAAACAGTCTCGAAACATCTCCATTGTGCGGGCTACTCCCTGTCTTTTCTCTTACTACAACTTTTTTTTGTTTAATTTATTCTTAATTTATTTAGTGTATATTTGCTCAGTGCTACTGTATAGATCTATGGCATGTACAGTCGTTTTACTTCCTCATTGATGATGTGCATTCAGTCGCGTGATTGGTGCCTGTGTGCGGGAGGGCGGAGTCAAAACTAAGCCATGTGCCTCGCGTGATCTCACACGACTGGCTGTTTTTTATATACGCCAAAAACTAATAAACAACAACAGACAATCAAAATGTACTAAATGTGCCTTGTGAAGAACTGACTTGCCATGCTATCATCAACACTCGGCATTTAAGTCAACATTTTTTTTACAGTTGTGAGAAAAGCTAAAAAAAAAACCTAAACGAGGCACGGGCTCAACCTTTGGCATCAACCACTTCTTAATATCGGACTGTTTGCAATCAATGTGCACTGTAAAAAATGATTTCTTTGACTTGTATACTGTACTCAGCGCCTCTCTTTCTACTCCAGTGCTGAATGCCCCCCCCCCTCCCCTCCCCGTCTAGATTGTCAAAGCTTTTTTAACATCTGTGATATGCTGGATTGACCTGCCTAGCCTAGGTCTCTGCTTTATCCCTTAAAATCTAGAAGGGCTGTGGATTTCAAAATGGAGGATTGAGCCACCACGGTGCCCAGTATTATTTATACACGAGATATGGGTTTAACAGCAATAGGAGTTCTTAACTGAGCCAGATTGTACCAACTACTGCTACCACCCTGACTTAAGTTATACGTTCTACCTTCAGTGTCTTTCAAACTTTTTTTGTTCATTCGTTCATTTGAAATATCCAAGCCGGAGTGCATCTTTTACTGTCAAGTGCTGTGATTTGGTGTTTTTTATACATTTGACATGAATTTGACACGTTTATAACAATTTTTAAGAAATTTTCCATGACTTTTTGTAAGAAATGAAATTACAAACAAGTTTTATTTTGCTTTTCTATAATGGCTTATACTGCAATGTTGTGGCATCTTTTTCATTAGATATCGCCAAGTCTGCTGTGTCACTCTCAGTTCAAGGGCTGTTTTCTTTGGATATATGTAAAAAAAAAAATGCATGTCCGACATTCCTGATAAAATTTGTATCTTAAGGGTTTGAATGTAATTGAATGGAGAGAAAAACAACACAATCTTATCTGATATTGAACAGTGGAACTTATTCAAACCATATTCGCGGGTGGAGGTTGTCATGGCGTAGGTCCCTTCTCAGAGCAGAGCGGTCCCATTGATTTCACATTCATGACGCGAGGCCCAGTCACATGTAGCAGTTGTGTTTGTTGAAGCATTGTCTGTGTGATCTTTGGGGCGGTTCTGGCTCAACATTCGGATACCGCCAGGGACCAGGAGGGACTAAAGAAGGACACACCAGGACGTGGGATGTTTGTTCTTTTTCTAGTGCAATATGCTGTACATAAGAGCTCTCAACATCTGACATTTTTCTCTTAATTTCTGTTGTTGTTAAATGGGTACATACATTTGCTGTTTTGTTTTTTCATTAAAATTTATTGATGAATGAATATTATGGATTCCTTTATTCTCTTTATTTCATTATATACATGTGAAGTTTTATCATCAACCTAATACCATCATTTATTCTAATTTACATGACAAATTTGATCAATGCTTTGTGTCACCTAGGAAACCAGCGTGTGCTATTGATAATATTTTAGCAACTTAAAATTAGCACGTCATAACTTCAGTCCAGTTGTAGTTCTTCAAGATGTTAAAAATATAATCATAAATCAAAAAACTGCATAATAACATGTCTTATTAGTGCTATAGACGGTACACTTAAAGGCACTTAAGTATAGGCTATTATCATTATTATTATTATTATTATAGGTGTTGATGGGCAGGTTTTAGTCAAAGCTGCCCTGGGGTTGAGTGATCAAAAACAAGTTTATTTATATAGCACATAATAGCACTGTAAAAAATTCACAATAATTCAGGCAATGTGATGAAGAGTCTTGCCCAAGAGCACAACAACAATGAACCAACATAACCTCTGTTTTATATTATTGTTTAAAGGTGCTCTATGTAACATTTCTAGTAGAGGGTCGATCACCTCATTGTCTTCATGTTAATGTTGCTTCTTTGCCTGGACGGAACTGACGGTATAGCCTTAAAGTTATAGATCTCCATGGAGACAAGCAGGTAATGCCACCAGGCCAAGTTACAATTCAGCTCCATGGAGAGGCGACCCTGTTCACAGTAAGGTTTTATGTTGTCCAATGTATTTGTAATGTATATTGCATTAGATAGATAAGTTTATTGCTTTGCTATTCTGTGGTACTTTCCAGGCAACAACAAGAAAGTGGCACACTTTATACAGTGCACCTTTAAACGACTTGTGTATATGACTTTATTGAATTAAAGAAAGAGGTTACAGCTGCTCAACAGCTGTAGCAATCACATCAGTCTTGCTGTAAAAATAAAATGATCATTTCGAGTCATGCGTTGAGCTTCACAGACGATAAGCAGCTTTACATCAAGAAACAAGTGATTTATCCTTATGTGAAAGTCCCTAAACTGTTCATTTAAGAGGAACAATGGATGCGTTTCATAAGCCTGGGAGGCAAGGGGAGCTCAGGGCTTCTTTTTATTTGTTCTTCCTTTTGAGGGAAAGGTGCAAAACCAATATAAAGTATGATTCAGCTCTTTGTCACTGCGATTTTTTTAAACTGTCTTCTTCTGGGACCCAAACATCGCCTGCAGCAAGTAGAACACAAAATTAAATCTTAAGAGGCTGCAGGAAGAAATGTAGTCAGTTCATTTAATTCCAGACAATGTCACCTTAAGGATATTTATCTTATACATTGTAGTTTTATCATTGTTTCTCATTAGCATTTTAAACACAAATTCGATGCATGTAGCCCATGCTGTCTTTATATTAGCATAAAACCAAAGTGACGAGGCAAACAACTCATTAAAATAACCAAGGTGCTTCAAAAGTCTCTGACAAGCTGTGAATAAATTTATGATCAAACAAGTCTTTCATTTTGTCTGGAATAAACAACATCGTTTGAAATGCTCGTCAGCTTTTTGCCCTCTTTGCAGAAATGCCAAAGGAAAATTCAAAAACATTAAGTTGTCGCATTCAGGGACAGAGCACTATCATTTGGCACAGTCTGACTTGTCTCTCATGGGTTATTTAAATGCACATTAGCGTTTTGTGTGTGTACTACTTGCCTCCCGAATTGCATGTTGGGAGTGGGGGTTGGAAGTTGGAACCACAAAAGATGTCTACTAACTCTCCCACCAGCTGAAGCAAAGTGGTGTCCCAGGGGAGGGCTGGTAAATAAACAGTGTGTATGTGAGCCTATAGAGAGAAAAGCAGGGACAGGGAGGAGTGGGGCTGTAGTCACGGTTTTGCTAGCATCAGCACTTTTTCACGCACACAGAAACGCACACATACGCACACACGGACGCACAATCCCGACAAAGAGCTCACTGTTCTCCGCTGCAGTCGCTGTAGGAGACGCCCTCATGATAGACCAGTGCCTATCAGAGGGTCACGCCTCAACTTCTGCAGCCACTCTCACTCCAAGGCTCTTTTTGTTTACTGGTGGTTTCAATGGCTCAAAAGTATTAACCCTTTCCTGTCCGGGTTGGTGCTTTTCTGTGTCTCATTTTCTCCCTTTTTGGACTTAATTGAACCAAAAAATACCAGAATTAACTAAATACCATGGCAAAAAAAATCAACAGTCATTATATAATCCCTTCATTTTTACACATCAAGTAGGAGTAGAAATGAATATGTTAAAACACATATGTATACTTGTTATTGTATCTATGAGCAAGACACTTCACCCACATTGCACTCCAGTGACAGAAAATATTAAATTGTGAGAGGCATCCAGTGTTAAAACCTGCCAAATCGCTCCACAAGTTAAACTTCAAGACTAAACAAAACAATGAAAACATTACTGCTGCCAACTGTGTCTATCTGTAAAAAAAAATCTGCTGCATTACACGGAACAACTGAGAAACATAAACCAACTGGTCAACAACAACGAAAATCATGTTTCTTGTTTTATAATGTGTCTGTATACTTAGATAAAGTGCTATATTTGGATTTTATTTAAAAAAAAAAAAAAAAATCTACCAGCAGCAAAATCATTGCTCCAGCCTTCCTTGGTATACCGCAATATATAGCCTATATATAATCAACAATTTTTTTTCTTTTACAAAAACATGTTTTTTTTCTCATCCAGATAAAACTTTTCAAACTGATCATTTTCCTGTGGTCTTTTCTGTACAAAGCTGTATTCTTCTGGATCTCTAGGTACACAAGCCTATAGAGACTCCCTTAAGAGTGATGGCATTTCAATTATCACCTTCAGCAAAGCCTGTGTGCCTGGAGGTGTGTGAGGAAGCAGGTCAGCGCAGGGCGCACGTCTCCTGGTGCAGCTCTTCATGGACTCTATGAAATAAGTAATGCTTTCTGCTTGTGGCACACAAAGAAGGGAACTGTTCATGTAGCAAAGACAGCACTGTCTCAAGGTTATTAGAACTAAAGGCATATAGAACCTGAATACCAATGGTGAGGTAAGGAGGTGTCTGCCACTGCAGTTAAAGCTGTACAGAAAAAAGTTACAAAATCAAGTCTTTGTCTAATTGTTTTTATATGCTATCCACAGACTATATTTTAATCAATAATACCTCATCTTTAAAAGTTAATTATTCATGTTTCATTATTCATAATTTAAGTACAAGTAAAATCTTTTATGTATTTAGTGTAAAATGGAGATGCAGGTGGTAAATATTCAGCAAATGGTCAGGGAGGAAGTTCAGGTAAAACTTAATAACTCTGTATGTGTTCAACTCTACTCTGTTACATGTTTACCCTACTCTGTTACATGTGTACCCTACTCTGTTACATGCGTACCCTACTCTGTTACATGCATAGTCTACTCTGTTACATGTGTAGTCTACTCTGTTACATGTGTGCCCTACTCTGTTACATGTGTACACTACTCTGTTACATGTGTACCCTACTCTGTTACATGCGTACCCTACTCTGTTACATGCATAGTCTACTCTGTTACATGTGTAGTCTACTCTGTTACATGTGTGCCCTACTCTGTTACATGTGTACCCTACTCTTTTACATGTGTAGTCTACTCTGTTACATGTTTACCCTACTCTGTTACATGTGTACACTACTGTGTTACATGTGTAGTCTACTCTGTTACATGTGTACACTACTCTGTTACATGTGTACCCTACTCTGTTACATGTGTAGTTGCAAAAGTTTACATTTGAAAAACAATTCTTTTGGCATTAAGATTCAGAGGTGCTGGTGCAAAGGCACATGTCAGGTGTAGCAGTGGGTGTGGGCTCAGAACAAGCTAACAGTGCAGCTGTGAATGAAGACAGTCTCTGGGGAGCACAACTTCCTTTATTAGTAAATGGGTTTTTTGTACTTTTCGGATGTCAGGTGATATTTGGTGTTTTTGTTCCCTTATGACACCTTTACAGTGGTTAATTTGAGTCAGGTTGGTAAACAGCCTATTCATGGGTCTCAAAGGTGCCATTTTGAAGACTTTTGACTATTCAAAAGATGGAATATTTTTGTAATTTTTGTGACAGTGGTCCAAATCCCTCATCACTCTGAAAGCAATGCATGATAAAGACACCAGCACTTGAAAGGTATACAACACAGGCCTTTAAGATGCCAGAAATATTTTCTTGCAATCCCCTGTTCTCTATGTTTTACACGTCAGGCAAGGCTGATGAGAATTTATTTGTTACAGCAACATCAGCAAAATCATTGCTCCAGCCTTCCTTGGTATACCGCGATATATAGCCTATATATGGTCACCAATTTTTTATACAAAGCTTTGTGTAAACAGCTTTCAGTGTTGATTATTTACTATGTCAACGTTTTTTGTTGATTTAAGTAATGTCATAGTAAAATGTATTTGGTTACTTTCTTCTGGTAGGTCTATAATTTATCCCATCCACAGGCTTCAGCATGTGGAAACAGTGAAGGCTAAGGGCATGAGTGCCAATTGTTTAACTACTTTTAAAAGATTCACAACAGTTTCCCTCTCCCAACCACAAGCCCATTTATCAAAACTTAAATAACCCACTACACTAAACATAACATTTACTATTTTGGCTAGCCTGTGCTAATTAGTGCTAGCAGTGAGTTACCTGGCTCCACTCTGACTTTATAGACACATGTGCACACCACCAGCCGCCCCAAATAGGGGTGGGAGCTGGCCAGTCTGTTTGAGTAATAAAATAAAATGTAGCCCGTGAGTCCAGACATGCCCCCAGGGGAAAAGTGGTGCATGGGGCGTCCTCTATTGTCTGTGTCATCCCAGCCTGTGTCAGGGAGGGTTTCAAGCATGATAACAGGGTATTTATGTGGTGGTGACTGCTGTCTTAATTCAACGCAGATAGTAAAAGACTATCCCGAAGACAAACCTAGCCAATGCAAACATATGGGAAAACAGGCTGCATATTGAATGAATGCAAAATAGCTAAGTGCTGCCAATACGGCTGATATTACTGTAGGATATATAATCATACAATATGTGTGATTTTAAATGTTTACTTGACATAGCCATTAGCAGATGGCCCAGAAGAACATACTGGAGAAAGTAATAGCCTATATTTATGTTTTAAATACACCATATGGAGCTTTTGGATGAAAAACCTGCATTATAGCTTTATTTTACATTAATCACAGTTAGATATCATCAAGAAGTGTCGATCCTATTCACAGGTTTCTTTTCCCCAACTATTAATGCAATCAATTATAGTAGCATATTAAGTGTGTCACCTCAAGACACTCAGAACTAGCTGCTTTGGAAATACTGTATGAAGTAAAGTAGCCAGTAGCCAATAATGAATATAAAACAACATTTGTAAGATGTTAAGTTATGATCATGTCCTTGGCTACTTTGTCAAGCATGATTCTGCTACTAAATGTTTACAGAGTAGACTATTACCACCACCACCTCTGACTATGTAAAATAAATATATTATCAATGGGTGGTTTGTCCAAATATAAAGTGTAAAATATTTGGTGTTTTACATGTGGTCCAATGTGGTGTGTTCATGTAATGGTGTGTTTTTGTTTCGTTGCTGGCCGGTGGTGATCAGGGTGTTGACTTCCAGAAACCTGAGTCTATCCTGGTGTCAGTTTAAACAGTGACATAATGTGGTCACAATAAACCTGTTTCTTTATTGTACCGTCCACATGTAAGCGATGGTAGTCACTTACAGTAACAACAGTGAAGAAGAATAATGATGTGTTTAGGGACATGAGTAGAGCATGTAGACAGACAAGATATTTTAGCAAAAGCGCTCATAAAAGAGATGGATGGGAGTGAGAACAAAAGGCCTGGCATGGAGGACTTATTACAAGATAAACAACATGATGAGGGTTTTTTCCAAGTGGAGTTCAGAGCCATATCTCCACTAGATTACATTATCATAAGAACAAAGTATGTTGAAGTTTTTGGACTAAAGCTGCATGATATGAAACCTCTGTGTCCAATTATTGTCATTGTATCACCCACTGCATCATGGGCCTATGATCTCACTGACATTGGGTTGTAAACAACAGGTTTGTTACTTTTACTCAGTTTCTGTTTATTGTAGTGTAACTGTGAGCTGTTGTTTTGGTGTCTGAATCATTTGCTTGTTAGTACTTGAGTCATACTTGATCATGTTACCAACACGTCTGACAAATGTAAAGTGTAACGGTGTATACATTAGAGCCAAGGCAGAGAGAGTTGGAGTCTGAATCCTACTTAAACCTATCACAAATGAATAAACCTTTATGTTTTTAATCATGTTATAATAGTTGTTTTTTTTTCTTATTTATCTATTTGTTATTTATGCATGTTTATGTCATCTTTATTCTCCTGCATGTTAGTGATACATGTAGCATTCAGCCGAGCCGTATAGTCACTTTGGCACAAATGGAAAATCAAGAGTTGTAGCTATCTGTAAGTGGAGTCGTCAGCATGGCCTGTCACTGTGGTTTATATGCTGTGGCACTTTTTTGTGATGACTTTTTATGTAGGCCTACTGAAAAAAGGCCAAGTGAAAAATCAGCACCACAGTTTTCAACCAGAAGTTTTACTCTTTATATCAAAATTGTGATTTAAAGTGTCCAAAATATATAATAATGATGAACAGGTCTCATAGATCATGACCATATTACAGACAGAAGCTTAATTGTCTTCTTTATATTGAACCGTTGATATTTTATTTCCCACTTTGCTTTCTGAACTTCCAGTCATCAAGTTAAGATGGCCGTTGCACTTTCTAATAATACAAGTTATTAATACAAAACAAAGGTAGTGAGGGGACTTCCTTGTAGGAAATTAAATTCTTTGCATGCCATTGATTCACATATGGTGCTATGTTCAAAACCACTTTGTTCAAATGACATCCTGCTAATAAAGTGCTGTGCAGTGTAACAGGAAGATGTTAATATTAAGACAAAGGCCAAATTGTTATTTAACACCACCTGGATGTCCCATTATGCCATATCTGATGAAATAGTCTTCCGTAAGTTTGATAAACATATCACGCACATATAAATTTTTCTACTTAAGTGCCCTTTCATCACATAGCTCTTTGGCTGGCTTCACAAACACTGATAAACACAATGCACTGGCTTCTGAAGGTTTCTCAGTTCCTCCTGTAAGGCCTGACGGTCCCAAGAGGCATGAAGTCATTTCTCATATCCACTCATTGCCCTAAACCAGGAGAGGATCCAATTCATTCACTTTTAAGTTCACAAAGGGTGTCTCAGGGCCTCACTTAATGCAGGGCCCTTATGTATTTAGACGCTCAGAGGAAATAATAGCTGCTCTGAGTAATTGTAATGAAAACAGTGCAGAGGAAGAGATGTGTGTTTGAAGGGAAGAATGGCTGCTAGTGTTGTGTGCCCTTCAAAATCACATTAAATCACTTTCTTCTGCTTGTGTTGGCAAATGAAGAGCGCTACACAGTTAAAATAACAATTATAAATGTTTTGTAATAGTTTTGATCAAACTAATAATCACTTAGAACAGTATCTATTTCAAGATAAGGTAAAAGACACTACAGTTTGACATGTCTATACAGGACCAGTTTTTTAACATTTCCAATTCTTTAAAGCCAGTGGTGGAAAGTAACGAAGTACAAGTAGTAAAATACTCTACTTAAGCAGAATTTTTAGGTATCTGTACTTTACTTAAGTACATTGTACAGTGGATACTTTTTACTTTTACTCCCCTCATTTGAGAGCAGGTGTAATCTGTAATTTCTACTCCACTTTCACTTTCCATTTTTGAACTGGACTGAAAAGTAAAAAATACTTTTCATATGATTTGAGGGGTTATTTTTACCATGCTCGTGGTAACATCCTGACTTAAGTTTTTGAGTTCAAGCTTCAGCTTTGAGCAAACAAAAATAAATACATCAACTTCATAAGAAAAATTAAGAAATTGATTCATATTGTTACTGTACCAAAATATGTATCATTTTTAATCTATAGCACTACATTTACACTTTAACAAATTAACAACATTTGTGTGAAATACTTTTACTTTTTACTCTTAAAGTACATTTTTAAACTGGCACTTAAGTAGATTTTTTCATGTGATACTTTTACTTGAGTAACTTTTTACCTCTGTATTTGAACTTTTACTTAAGTAGCAAAATCAAGTACTTCATCCACTACTGTTTAAAGGTGCACTATGTAACTTTTCTGGTGGAGTGTAGACCACCTGCCTGTCTCCACAAAGATGTTATTGCATTGTGTAAGTTCCACAGTATGACATTAAACTCAACTGCATACGAAGTAATATCAGCAATAACGCAATAACGTATCCATGGAGACAAGCATACTAAAAGTTACACAGCGAATCTTTGTGGAAATTAAGGTCTTAACAATGAATATGACTAAGCATTTACCCCAGAACTATACTTTCTTACTTGTTACCACTGTTTCTGTTCTGACAATAAAAATGTATCTTAAAAGTTAGAGAGCACCACAACAGTTCTACCCCATGTATCTGGAGTTTTGTACACATGTTGCACTTGTTTGCAGCTGGAGCAGAAGCATTGTTTTAAATGTGAACATCGTCGAGCTCACTGTGTTATAAATACTCTCACGCAGAGCCAGCACCACTCGGGCCAAAGACAATATTTGGGCACAGCAGCAGATGTCCTCGGAGCAGGCCTAATGAGACAGGCTGTAATGGGGGCGTCTGGCACGGGACAGGGGTGAGAAGCCTACTAAAACCAAGGGATTTAGATAAAGCTGAGAATCCTGACGTTTATCTTATGCTCTGACACAAGAAGGAATAATAATCTGAGGTATAACGAAAGGTAAAGAGTCAAGTGAAATCATTTGACAGGCAAAACACAGGCTATTAGAATAAATCACTATTAATAGTAATAAATCACTTTTGGTGCGGCAGAATTGAAGAATTAGTACTACTGCTACCACTACTGCTACTACTACTACTATTATTACTACGACTAAGACTACTACTACTAGGACTACTACTACTACTAGCAATATAGCTGCACGACGTCTACTTCAAAACAAATGTAACCAGCTCTCTCTTCATATTTAATAGCCAATGTTTATCTTCCCCATTAAGCTTTTAGACATATACCATTTTAACAAAGGTTGAAAAATCAAAATGCATTCGCTTTTTCTTATGCCTTGTAACTCCTTCAGAGTGACAAGTTGAAATCTTGAGTTCTTTTCTTGTCCAGAGAGTAAAGTTGACACCACATGTGGAGATTATCTCTCACGTGTGTTTTCACCTAGACTGTGATAACTAACAGTGACCCGCAGCTCTGCAAATCCACACCAACGATACATGATCTGGTTTCATTTTGACAAGCTCACAGTAAACCCACTGACAACTTGCAATTGAAGCTTTTAAAATGTAATGGCATTTTGTTACTAGAAGTTCATTTTGTCTATGTCAAAGTCTCTGTTTTATAACAATTGTCATTATTTCATCACTGAATTTTGGAATGACATCATTGATAATTGGTTTGTTTTTGTGGTCATTCACAT
The DNA here is from genome assembly GCA_000787095.1 of Periophthalmodon schlosseri. Taxonomy (NCBI): domain Eukaryota; kingdom Metazoa; phylum Chordata; class Actinopteri; order Gobiiformes; family Gobiidae; genus Periophthalmodon; species Periophthalmodon schlosseri. Next base: position 27,838 of record KN470864.1, on the reverse strand, counting down.
CAGGCCCAACAGGACTCGTATGAAGGCGTGCGCAAGATACCTAAAATAGAGTCGTCGTCGTAGTAGTAGTAGTACTTGAACAGGTTAAACAGGCTCTGTGGAGAGGCCTTCACATGACATCAGTTAGACCTAATTACAAAGTGTAGCCGAGCACACTTGTATCCTTGTATTTGGAGAAAGGTATTGTTGACACTGGCTGCAGCTCGGGGCGTTCTATCTGCTGGAGGCACGTGAACAACAGCTGAAAGACTTGTTTCTATTGGAGGAAACTGAGACTGTGGCTGATGCTGAGTGAGGCGAGGAAGGAAAGAGAGACATAAGGCACCGCGCGTTTGACTTCCTTTGGATAAAACTGGCGCTGCGCTGGGCCAGCAGAGTCTCATTGTACACGTATCTGTAAATGACATGGCAACAGCAGCTGACGTTTAGAGGTATCCTTCACCTCATTTTTATTAAGTCATTAATAGGTAAAAGGTTTTCTGTAAAAAAAAACATTTAAATATGGCCAATAGCTGTTAGTTATGGGAAAATGCAACATTACATTAAGAGCTCAAAATTGTCCGTTTTGCATATTTGAGTCCTATAATGCAAAATAGAAAGTGTAGCCTGCTGCTGTAATGACAAGAACCATTATAACAGCTGCTAGTGGTAATACAAACACAGTGATTTGTCTAGACAGAGGAGCTGTGGATGGCCGCTGCTTCTTACACAGTTACAGTTACACTGAGTTCAGTTTGTGACAGAGACCGGAGCTGAACACATCCAAAACAAAGAACATCTGCACATGCGCTCCTGAAATTTGGTATTGCCAAAAGTGATGGACTGTGTCCTGGCTTCCGCTTTGTGGACCTTAGCAAACACAGAGTGGAGATTATTACTTGAAAAATTAAAACAACTGTGCAGTTGCAACACGAATATCTGTACAGAATGATATATGAATATCACTACTGTGAACATTTGAATCATTTGTTGTTTGTATGATAGTTGACTTCACACCATAAACTGTATATGCTTCACACACATAGGCAAGTTGTCTAGGAGTGGTTTGAACAGTATCAATGATTCATTTATTTTATAAAAGACATCAGCTGCATAAATTATTATACAAACCATTAAACATGTGGCAGCAGCCCCACAATGGTAAAAACAAAATGAAGAACAAACCCAGTGGAAGCTCTGACCTTGAGTTTTAAATAATGCTGCATGGTCATACATTATTTAACATCTGATTTTTAAAAATCTTATAAACAACAGCAATATTGTACTTCTTTACTACATCCTTCAGTTGAACTAAATATGATGAATTTCCCACAGTGTGGCACACGGATGGCACAAGCTAGACTTGTGGTTTTAATATTAAAAACAAGTGATGTACAGAAGTAACTCAAGGTAAAGATGGACTTAAAGAAAAAGACAATTTGTTCTCTATTTGGGTTCTTCTTATCTCTGTCACACATGCTAACTTTTATCGCTCCTCTGTGTTAATGGGCTGTGATGGTTGCATGTCAGGGCAGAGACAGATGGGAGCGTGTCCATATTGGCCCATGTAGAGCACATTAAACTCTGCTGGCTCTTCTCTGGAGTTTGGCTCTCAACACACATAATGAGCTCCAGCTGTAGCAAAGACACACAGTATCAAGGGTCACTTTGGAGACCGTTTCCACCACATTTACATGGAACCAAAGAAACTGTAATTATGACTGCATGCATCCAACTTAAAGTCATTGTGGTTGTAATGTGGGACTCAGTTTGATAATGAAGTTAGTAAGCTGTTGCAAATGGATTTTACTATTCAACTTGCTTTACAGATTTTATGGGGGGAACATTTAGTAAAAACTACACTTAATTAGCCTTAATAAAGCTTGAGGAAAGACTTAATTCATAATGAACAAATTAATTAGGAATAATTCAGGCTTAAACTAATTAATAAATACCCCTATAACTCCTAAGTCCCACATGACGTGCCTCAATCATTCTTAATATTCATAAGGTGGTACCCTTTTCTATTGGATCAAGTAAAGCACATAAAAGTAAAGCTACAATTCTTCTCATGTTACATATAAACTCTAGTCTGTGGTAGAAATTTTAGTATTTTATCTTTGCTTATCATGATCTCGGAATACTCCTCCCAGTATATATCCAAGTGTACTCTGTGTCACTCTTTGTTTTGTGTTATTGACACAGGAATGTGAATATCATTTGTACCTGCCCTGTTTGCATATATATTGTTTGACATCACATTTGGTGTTAAATTGGCTTTGCATGCACGTTAGTGTAAATTAGAGGTGTGACCCCTCTGGGCTACAGGAAACCTAGCCAAATGGTCAGCTAGACAAGTCTACTTATCACTACTATGTCTACTAAAATATTACTCAAGTGAAAGTGAAAATCAGTACTTTACCAAAAAAGATGTGGCAGAATTTACAATGAGTGTTTCAATTTCCATTTGACTACTGTTACCAATAAGTTTGTTTTAAATTAGTTTATAAGCCAGTCATTCCCAACCTGGGGGTCGGGACCCGGTTTTAGGTGCCCAAAGATTTTCAGGGGTTTCCTTGGGTTACTTAGAAAAGAGGTCCAGACTAGATTGTATTAATTTTAATGAAGTAGTGGCATGTTAATTGCCTATATGAAGTAGTTTATAATGACTACTGTTTTGTAACATATTTTAAACCAGAAAATATATATTTCTTTTATAAGACAGTAGCTTATCAGGTAGGAGAAAGATGTGGGGGTCACCAACATATCCTCGGAAAAAGCTTGGGAACCACTGTATATAGCCAAACTTTATTATGGATTAATGCTATGGTACTTTGCCCTACTTGCACCATTTTATCTGATCACAGTAAGATTTAGTGTGGCATGCAGCTGTAATTAATGCTCTAAGAATGATCCCAGTATTGAAACTGTACACAGCTCCTGGAAAGCAGTAGACGCCATTGTAGAGTCAAACAGTTTATCATAGGACACATCACAAGTTGAGTGTATTACTATTGTGAGTGCCAAAATGGGGATTCCAGACACCGTTTATCACTGTTTGTCTGTGGAAGCAAACCATAAGTTACAAAAGACCTACATTTAATCTTGATAAAGCAGAAATATTGATGTCAAATTTTGAAGCTGTATAAACTTCATGTAGTTAATTTGTGATGCTGCACTTCAACTTGAGAGCCCATGACGTATCATAATTTTAGTGGGAGCATGTAGAACCATTTCGGGGGAGGGGGCGCCAGCTGTGTCCCTCCGACCGCTCCAAGTCTCAGCTGGGAATTTGTGTTTTCACTGAGCTGACAGTAAAAAACACAGACAGTAACACGAGACGTGAGGAGGGGGATGAGGAGAAAGAGGGGGGGCATGCCAAAACAACCCACGGGAGCTGCCAGTTTAGATTAGATTTTACATTTATATATAAACTGAAATGGATTGGAGTCAATGTGGTGTGACTGAGATTAAATGAAACATGAAATTATAGATTAAGTTAAACTAATTGTACTGTCTAATGGGCTGTTCAATCAAAATAGTTAATTGTAAAAGACAGCACAGTGGTTTAGCAGCTAGCACTCCTTCCTCACAGCAAGAAGGTCCCAGGTTGAACTCCTGCACGACTTGGGGCCGTAAATGTTTCTTTTCTTGTCTGGGTGGGTTTCCTCCGGTTTCCCCTACCAACCCAAAACATGATCAAATCCTCCAGCTAAGGTCCTGAACAAGCCCAGCTCAAGATCTGGAGATGGGTCCCTAGGTGCAGCTTCTCCACTGCTCCTGACAGGTTGCCCCAGCAACACTGAAGGATGGGTCAAATGTAGAGGATTATATATTTTAACCTTGTCCATTGGATTGGGAAATTCTTAGATACAATGGAAAGAAATACAACCAAACCATTTTAGGTATCTTGGCATGGACAAATTTTAGCTTAAGAATATTTTTGCATTTGAGCTATTATCTTGTAAATAACATTTTTGCTTTTTGCTTAGAGTAGAACATTAGAATGTTGAGTTGTTTGACACTTCACTTTCAGCTGTATTTTCTCAGGACCAGCTGTGACCCTGGATTTGACCTCCATGACCCTTGACCTGACCCACATCTCAACCCGGTGGCAAAAACACGCATCAAACCCCACATCGCTATAAAGAAAAGCCAAAAGCACATATTGTGTTGGTGACAGACGATATCAGGTCTGAAACTGGTGCTGGATGTGCTCAGAGCAGCTACACAAACACAGAGGGATATCCTGTTATTCCCAGAGCCCACTTGTCCCAAAATAGCAGCGTGCCATAGAGGCTTATCACTGTATTACAAACTGCACTTTAATGGTCTTTCTGTCCCGCATTGTTTCTCACAGGCTTCCTTTTACAATATACAGCCTGTGTCATGGACTGGTCAATGTCATAGGCTACTGGTCAATGACATGAATACTCTTTAGAATCTATTTTATTTTGTTTAGAGACATCTGTGTAATCCTTCACTCATCCAGGCATGATCCTTAGTAAAAGAAAACTTCCCCCCTATCCCTGCCCACATTTCAGTATTTACTTGCAGTTATTAAAAAAAAAAAACATTTAGATCATATGAGTCATAACTGGGTTCCAACTTAGAAATGAAAATCTGCTGCTTGTTACAGTAAAACTTCACTTGAAGAGACGCAGCTTAATTCTGCAGTTTTGAACAGGAAGTCAGTGAACTGCTGTTTTAGATCAATATTGAAGTTTACAGTGAACAAAATGTGAAATTATGATGTATGCATGTTGTACTTTAATACAGATAAAAGCATGATATGTTTTCTTTAACTGTTGCCAAGTATAAAAAGTGTAATAAATGAATTGTTATACCATTATTTGAAAGTCTGTTTATAAATTTTACAGGGGTCTATATCTGATAAAGCCTTGTTTGGTTTCCATAGTAAATAACACTAATACATGAATTGACATGCCCCTGGTTCTGCATACAGGGCATACCTCATCAGGCATCCCATGTATTCACATTGCTCTGCACTAGATACTGTTTATATATCATCAACACCGAGCCAGCCCCACACGCACACACACGAGGCGCATTCTCACCTCTAGTTTCTCCCTTGGGTGCTCCCCTTCTCCCGCTCTAGCCCACAAGCCGCTGTGCCAGTGCTGAGTATCATCTTAACAGACAGATTTACAAAGCAGCTGCCAGCCCGCTCATGTGCTCCGCTGGCACACCTCGCTCCATAAACAACCCCACGCTGCAGCTATGCCAGGCACGCTGCCCCCTACAGTCGGAGGGGCAAAGGGACAACACTTGTGCAGGGGTCAAGGCAACTCTGACAGGGATCAGGAGGTCAAAACTTTCAGTGAGAAAGAAGGTTTGTGGTGTTTATATGTGGATCAGGCTGCTAAAGTGAGCTGCTGAATAATGTATAAGGTTGGGCAAAGGTTTTATCAAATTACCTTTAATGATTGTAATGTTGTTAATTAGCCATATCATTTTATAGGGCATCATTATATGGTATTTGTGCAAAGGGGTCCAAAGCATGAAAAAGCAGAACATCGCCTACATTTAGCAATAAACTATTATCTTATTGTTTCTGTGTATTTTAGCAGCTCTGATGGCAGCCTTTGCTCTTCTGGATTATGTTAAATCTGCTGTTCTTTCCAGTATCTTGCCTCAGGTGTTGATGCTGCCAAACTGGATTGCTTCCAAAACCAAGCAACAGTGAAAGAAGTGGAGGAAAAAATCAAATATTATTTTCATTATCCAGTTCATTTCTGCTCCATGTCAGCACACAGTTTAAAAGAGAGGAAAAATATTAGCCAGTTTTGGTGTTGGTTGGGTGTATATAAGCCATTTATGTCCTGAAATGATATGTATATATATATATAAAGAGAGAGAGGGAGCAATAGAGAGAGAGAGAGAGAAGAGGTGGCAAATCCTCCACATGAAGAGTTACATAGTACATGTTTAAAAACACAGAGGAACACTTCCTGTTTCACCTAATGACATCATGCAGTGGGAGCAATTGTTTCAGGCTGTGGAGAGAAAGAAACCTCCAATTTTAACTTAAACAGGTAAATCTGAAACAAAACACTATTTCAGGTAGGTAGATGAGGAAATATGTTTTACTTTTTATGGTACAATTTCAGTACCATAATATTGAAGCATTAACATTTAAACCATCTCTGCTGTGAATAAATAGACTACATTTATCAAACATGGAGGATGGTATTGTGAGTCAAGGTCACAGTGAAACATGCACCTGTCGTTGTAAACTGTCAGGGACAAGTGTGGAGCAGAGGGGAGCGTGGGAAATATGGTGCGATGTTTGGATAGTCCTGTCAGCTGAGAGCAAGAATGAGGGCCCAGCTGAGCAATGCAAGCTAAATTTACAGTTAACAGCCAAATGTGTCCATGGAGCACGTGTCAGATTTCTACTACAATAATAGCACCTCATTTCACCAGCAGGAGATTAAACACAAGATTTAGTGTCCTCTAGTGATGTGCACAGTCGTGTAAGTTTATTATGCCATATACAAACTGTCTTTTGAGCATCTGGGTGAGATTGTTTTTAGCCCATATAAAAATTACAGGCATGAGATAATAACTCATATGCATTTCAGCTTTCAAACTAAACTGAATCCATTTTTTTGTAAATGTTTGCTGAATTCGCTTGTCTGCGACTGTCTGATTCTGCATCTGATTTTTTATTGTATATGATGTAATGAACGGTGTATGCTTTTTCAGGTTTTCAGTATTAAACAATTTCAAACATTGATCATTATTTTACATTTTGGTTGATGAAAAATGCAATATTGATCTAAAATGACCTAATAAGAGAAACAGATCCATTGAGTTCCAGTTCAAAAGTGGAACTAATAAGCCCCTCACTTCATGGTGAAATTTCACCATAACAAGTAATTTTTAAGTTTGAATTTTACATTTGCATTTCTGTGCTATGCTCGCAGCCCAACCCACACTGCCAGCTCAGTCTTTTTTATTTTGATCTTTATCATCAGAGAAATAATACTCCCTACAACAGAAGTACAGCCAGATTGGACTAGACTTGAATGGGCAATACTATCACAATGTCTTGAAGGTTCAGGTCTCTGGGTCCCAGGTCCCAGGTGTCCGTACATATGGTAAATATACTTCTCCTGCGTTAAAACTCATGCCTCTTTTCTCAATTGATTGCTGCAACAGCAGGGACAGGGGATAGGTGAAAACGTAAATCTTCTAACAAAACAAAACAAAATGGACAATACAAGATGACTGAAATATGCATGGATCAATCAAAATACAACTTTAAGTAAGATAATGATGAGTGAACACAAAAATCTGATGAGATTTCCAGTATACGTCTCTGTGGGCTCAACTTCAGCCATTAAAAAACAACCTGACTCTTGAGTTGTGGTGTGTATTCTGTCACTTCTCCTGATTCCTTTGTCCTTGTGTGGTTGTTGTGGTGGAGCTGAGGACAGCAGCTGACATGGTTTGGCTTCACAGTTCTCCCAGCCCCAGACTGGACTCATATGTTTACATTTGAAGTGACGTGGTCCTTATAGTACAGTGTGCCAACCTATACCAATGGTGAACAGAAGGAGGGGTTATTCCAGGTCACCACAGGGTATACCTCTGAGTAGGGATGGGACGACAAACAAAAATATATTTCAAAAGGGTAATAACAATGACAATAATCATGTGTGGTATATTTTGTATATCTTATCTTTATGAAGTTCTGTCTAATGTTTCAGAAGTACTTTCATTTATTAATTTTCAATGTTATGGAGAGAATGCACATATCTTTGATCAGAGCACAGAGAACAATCCAGGCTGTTCAACACATCCAACACACATGAGGTCAGCTAAGGTACAACATTCAAATCACTATGTAAACCTTAACCTTAACTTTGAAAAACATATAGATAACAATCTACATGGAATATTCTGGAAAGAAACTAACTTTTGAGGTGTAAGGACAGAAGCTAAGTAAGACATGTCGTTTTATTGTTGTAAGTATGTGTGGCTAAACCTTTGTCAGGCCAATTCCCAAATCACTCACAAGTTCTGAAAAGTGTGAAAATGACATTTGTGTAAACTTTAATTTGGCCATTGTTGTAATGACTTCATTCACACCTCTTTTTAGCATGGGCAAACTCAGACAAAGAAAGTTTAATGGACAAAACAAATTGGTTATCCATGTTTTTTTGGGTGTTTGAACATGTCTTCTCATTGGGACTACGCATGACCAATGCCAGGATGTTGATAGGAGAGGAGAGGTGCCAGCAGAATGGACAGGCCACATAGGCGAAGAGTATTGTTTTTGGCATGGACCAACCAGAGCCAATCCAAGCTCCAGATGGAGTCCAACAGGCTGCACAGTTCCTCACAGCAGACAGACGAGAGAGGAGAGAGGGGTCACTCCAGGACACACTCACAATAAATCCTTTGTGACTGCTTTTCAAAGACATCACTGCCTCAGACCTTATCTACCCCACACTACAACCAGACAATAGGACAATTAGACTCGAGTATAAACAGTGTGGATTAAAACATATGGTATATAATATAACAACTTCACAGCCAATTCACCTTAGATAACTTGTTGTTTGTAATCCACTGGAAAGTAAGGTGAAAGGCGTAGGTTGTAAATTGTATTTGGGTAACAATGCCATGTACACAGTCTCAAGCCAAGGCAACATATGCCATAGTCAAAGGTGCATTTTGTAACTTTTCTCTGTGTGTGGTGGAGGTCAACCTTGTCCTTGTCTGGAATGTTCCACATTATGCCATTAAACCTACCCACAGTATCTTGCATTTATACAAATACAGGTGTTTTTATTACTCAATGCCTGTGAAAACATGCAATCTTATTCAGGCTCCGCTCTACACAGATGTGACCTGTAACTTGGCCCTGTGATGTCGCCTGCTTGTTTCCATGGAGATTGATGTTTAATGTCATACTGTGGAACATTTCAGACAAAGGTCATACATTTTGAAATATTGGTTACCCAACCTATAAAACCCCTTAATAGTTTCAGGTGAGCTGTGGAAAGATACTGAATCAACCATACATAATGTGCCAACTTCACAGTTTGTAGTCTAATTAGGTGACATTGCGTGCCTATCAAATTCATAATCAAACATTGCTAAGTTGTCACTGCCATCAAGTTGTATTTGCTTATGGTTAAAAGGGACACAGAGGAGACAGACATGCAACAGAGAGATAATAAGTGTGTAAACAAACCGCTATTCTCTGAAATATGTAAATGATGGATTAAACCAAGTATTTCCGTAACCATTTAATTTTATGTAAACATTCCCGAAGCTCCTTTGTATTATTAAAATACAGTATGGCGTGTCATAGTTTATGTAGCGTGATGCTTCCTTGTCAGCCTGTCTATCTCAGAACCAAAACAAAACGCCACAACCACAGCAGCAGCCATAGCGACAGGGAGCAAAGGCAGACCTGGCCCGGGCCTGTCACCTTTGGAGCACTCTGATTGGTGGAGCTGCAGTCCGTGTTGCCGTGTGGACCGAGAGAGAGAGAGAAAGAGGGAGACAGAGAGAGAGAGGCGGGTAACAGCACACGAGCTATCTCAGCAGTCCTGTCATGTGGGATTTAGTGAGAGGATGAGAGCTGCTTCTCTGACACATTATTGTAGAGGTTGGATGAAAGCAGGATCAGACTATCTACAAAGGCACAGAAGTGATCCACTGACCCTCTCATTACGCTGGACCGGTTTACTAAGCTTTGAAAAATTAGAACAGAGATTTTTGTTATTTTTTGATCGCTTGATTGGCATGGAAATAATGTACATTTATCGCAAATACATGTTATGTGGAATGCAGTCTCAAACCATGTATTCATTTCTTTCTGTTTATGCCCAGTCCACACAAAAAAGTTGTTGGACCATAAATATGAACCAACCTAGGGATGGTCTTAAATAGATTTCAGTCTAAGCTGATATTCGATATTTCTCTTGCTTTTGTAGCCGATAAACAATATTTGGCAAACCGTTATAAGACGTTTTTTTATTTAGTGCAAGGCCTATGAATTGTTGTGGTAAAGTTCAAATGTGTTTTTCACTTACTTCAAAGTATTACAAAGTGTTTTTATCTCTTCATTTTCCATTTTTTACTAGTCTCTTTAAAAATGCACATATCTGATGCAGTAAGGACAAACTGCATGATACATAGTTGGGCAGCGTAAAATACTGGTTCTGAAAGACAGGTAATTTCTTTCAGTATTGGACAAATGACATTATATGAAAAAAATCTACCGACATTACCAATACTGTAACAAATCTTTTTTCAGTTTGACCAATTGCTGATCATAGAAGAAACATAATGCAACAGAAAAAGATGGTGTCATACTTCTATGTATATTTACTTAAAATGTTCAAAACTGATGTTGTTTATTTTAAACAATATTTTATTTTTTTGTTTATTTTGTAAGAACAGATATTTTTGGTAACAATTATAAACAAACAAGCAAATTCTCATGTATTCACACAATAACCAATTTCCCAGTGTGTGGAAAGTGAATGAGTTTAACAATGTCACAAAATTGTGTATAGTGTATAGAATAAAAGACACAACCTATCCCGTGGCTCATATTGTCAAATTTCCTGTTTTTAGCACAGCCAAAAGCACAAAGCGTTTCTGTATAAAGTTACAGGTCACTATTGTTTTTTATCCGGCCATCAGTGTGGACCTGCAGACCATGACAGTGCCGCCTTTCATTCATCCACAGCAGAGTTCAGGTGTGCGGCCTTATAGAGCATTGTTAGTCACCCAGGCCTCCTCTGGCCCTGCCCTGTGGCGCAGTGCAGAGAGATGGCCTCACATACAGTGAATGTGTCCTGACAGTTCTTTCCTGAGGAGGAAGCAGACGCACAATAGGGCGAGTGAGCGCCTTGTTCCCAGACGGGGATCAGAGAGAGAGAAGACTTCCCATGGTTCCTCTGAGTCACTCTTCTCTCTATATGGACCAACTGTGTGATCTGTATCATGTGTGTAAGGGTGTAGACAGGGCATACACCATGTTGTTTTCATTTACTATATTTCAATCAAATCTTTATTACATGTGGCATAGAGACTTTTATGGAATTAGCAATTAGAGCGAGTACCAAAGAATACAAATATTATATGGAGCTTTTTGGACATTCAAAAACATTTTACATTGTACTATTCATTCACTCCACACGTGGTGGTGGTGGTGGTGGTAAGCCACTACCTGCCCTGCAGCTGCCCTGGGGTAGACTGACGGAGGCAAAGCTGCACCGGACACCTCATACTAGGCAGGGTGGATGAAGTGTCATACCTATAAGACACAACAAGAGCCACTGTTACTCCACTACAGTATTCTCAGCGGTTTTCCATCCAAGTACTCCAGTAGTCCAGGCCCAACCCTGCTTAGCTTCAGAGATCAAACAAGGTCGGGTCAAGTTGGTATGAGGACACTGTGGATTCAGCACCTGTACATGTTTAGGTGGTACCTCTTGGCCCGAGCCAGTTAAACTTGGATCAGCTATTATTTATCTGGTGTTTATTAACATGGGGTGGCTTTGTTTCAGACATATAGCCCTTGTAAAGCCATGCAATCATATGACAGTAATTAAAGGTCATAGCAAAAATAAAGAAGAATATTATTATACGCCCATTCTAACCAACAAGCATTGTAGTGGGCTACTCCATTGAAGTGCATGCAGACAAAGAGAGCAGTATAACAGCTCTGAATCTGGTCATATGGTGCTGTGAGTAATCCTCTGGTTTGGCACACAAAAGGAAACATGATCAGAACTGTGTGCGCAAGTCTAAGGCTCTATCAAACAACACTTCTCCTCTTACCCTCTACAAGAACTATAGCACTGACAAAGCCCAGCACCAAAGCCCACCAGCACAAATCTGAGGTCATTCTATTGTGAAACATGAGCACCAGTCTACACGGTGGATCAATGGAGAACCTGTGTGGACAGTATATGGCCATTATATAGACCACAAATGACGTATGCTGATAAGCACCTATGTGTCAGAGATACTTTAACAGTCACTACTTATTGTTTTATATGAGGCATGGTTTTAAATGTAACTTTGTCAGATAGCACATGCATTTTTACACATATTGTTCCCATAGTGAAATTTGTCTCTTCTGTATTTGACCTATCCAACCTGTCAGGTACCTATCCCCACATCTTAAGCTTTGATCTTGATTGGGCAAACCAGAGAGCATGGAAGAAACTAACAGACACAAGAACATGCAAACTGCACGGACCCTTTTATTGTGAGATGATAATGCAAGCCACAATATGCAGTTCTATGGTAGGGTATTTGCCATATTTGTCTGTTTTTTAGCATGGAAGTCACTAAGTACTACATTAGCAAAATGATTCATTTCAATATTGCATTTATATATGTATTTTTAATAAATTAAGAAAACAAAAATAACATAACATTATCTTTATTTTCCATGTTTGGTGGTTGCTAATTATTTTTTATCACCGCTTTATAACCTCTTTTGTTCTGTTTACAAACCCTAGGCTGTCAGTTTGAACGCCCTTAGGCTCTTATGGCTCATATAGCCGTCGTAGACAATTGTGTACTTTGATATAAACACACAAATACACACAGACAGTATATGTGTATGCTCTCTCCTCTTCATGTTAGACCCTCTTGTTATCATGAGCATAGTATAGTGTGCGTGGCTTGTTCAGACATGTTCCCTATAGCTACAGCAGTGGTCTGTAATTACCTGCTAATGTGTGACAGCAGGAGAAAGAGCCGTGACCCGCTCCAGAGCTGTGTGCGCTGAATTCCCAAGAGAAACAGGCGGAGTGTTCATAGAGCGAGAATGGATAAATGGTAATGTACACAGCCAAAGTACACACAGGGTGCTCAGAATCAACAACGCATTGGTACACATGAGGTGTGGAAATAACCTACTACCATACAAGCGTTCTTTCTTAATGTATGTCACCCAGTACAGCACTTGAATAGCAATGTTCAAGGATGGCGCATAAAGCATTAGAATGAATGTGGTGAAGTGGGGTGTACAAGACGGTGCACAAGAAAACGCCATTCTACAACATTGTAAAGCAGAAAGCAAAAAGAGAAACATTTATCACAGACTATGTGGTGTCTGATACATTCATTCTGCTGTTTACTTCTTTGTTGTGAATTTGAATGAGTCTGATTGGTCTGGTCATTTTTTACTCTAACCAAACGCAAACATTATATAGTATATTAGTAACAATAACATAACACAAAGTTAATTGTATGACTGAAACAGTTAATCAGAATAACTGTGATTAGAAGACTGTTCAAATAACAATGTATTTTGATAATTATAATCATTATCTGGACTCTAGCAACTCGAAAACCAGACTGAGGTGTCTAAAACACATAAAAAGATATTTTATCTGAAAAAAAAAATCAAAATGGCAAAATAGAATAAATAAATTGGGATCTTCATCAATAAAACACTTTATATCAAGAAGGTTTCAACCTTTATTTGGTCAAAAATTGTGTTTAAAGAATCTCAGTGTACAATAAAAACATTGATTACAAAAACATGATAAAAACATGACGATTAATCTAAAAAAAAGTTATGACTGTCAACTAGTTAGTCAACGTCAACTCCAAAAATAAGCCCTAATTATAACTGCTCAGTCATTTCCCCTTCATTCACAATGCTTCTACAAACTGCACAGTCGTCTTTGTCCCTCCTCTTCCTCAAAAGCATCAGGTGTAGTGTGGCCGACAGCTCTTTTCAAGCACCCACACCAACTCTGAACTTAAATGTAATTAATCTAGAAACCCAAGGCCTCTCCATTCACTGAGCTGTGTAGATAATTATAGCTGGAGGCTTATGGGGGCTAAAGGCCAATGCAAGTGCTGAAAGAATGGCTTAAATAAGCAACTGAAAACTTATACTTAAGGATTTTTTTCTATGTGAAGTTATGTGTGCTTGTAACAGCTGCCTTTTTGAATTATAGGGATTATAGTGAGAGTGTGACAAGAAAAGGATTTTGTTCTCTTTATCGTTAAGTAAGTAAAGATTGAGTTGCTCAGTTTTGGGGGTGTAAGCTGTAGATAGTGGTGGTCTGCTGGTGGTGGAGCAAAAGAGTGGTGTTGACAGATGAATTGAGAGGACAAGGTCAAAGGTGAAGCTCAAGGCCAAAAAAATGAAAGTCACCAACATCTGTGGCTCGTCCATTGATTTTATTACATGCAAGTGGTGAGACATGTACCACTGTCTCATACAATACAATGCTAAATAGTCAATATAATATAGTCAACACTTACATTTAGGGTTGAAGAGCTCTTTCATGTCCTGTTCTGTAGGTTTGCATGGTGATGGAACAGATTTTCCCTAGTTGAGATCAGAAGACTTCATGGTCCTATGTGTTGTTTAACATATAAAAGCAGCTTCCGTTCTGTTGACTCATACACATACAATAGATTTTTTTAAAATATGTATTTTGTTTTTTTTCAGTCAGTCTTCTCAAAATTATTCATTTACAAAGTGCATATTCTGAGGTTTTTAAGTATTGTAAAGTTTTTCATATGGTGCATGAGAATCAACACGTTTTTATACCTCCATTTAATAATCCATCAGAGAATATTAAATGGAGGCCCCACATACGACTCCTAGGCCTGAAATTGCTGATTCCTCATTGTTGCAGGTCTACAGTAATGCAGATGCCCTCTAACACTGTACACTTACCCCTTATTTCCTACACAGCCCAGTGCCTTACATCATAGCCTCTTTCTGCTGATTCACATCTGTGTGTACGGCACATGTGAGGCATTTAATCCAACAAGACAAAGTACACACTGCTATTATTTCATAATCAGGTCATTCTCACCATTTGTTGTCATGGCAACAGTAGTATACCTGACCAAAATGATTTTCTATGAAGAGCCCAAAATATCTCCCACAAATTTCACACTTGCAAAACAAACCGTGAGTACTTTTTTGTGATATGAGCTGAAGTTACAGTTGACAAATTTGTGGTTTAGGAAGTTGTGCAAGTATTGTGAGTCACTACACACACAGAAACTTCACACACCCCGCCCGCTTCGATCAGTACTTCCTGCTGGCGGGAAAAGTCCTGCATGTGGGTGCCTGTGCAATCTGGTAATATAATGCAAAACTGAGGCATAACACATGTGCCTAATCTACGTTAGCTCTAACCTGTATTGACAAAGCTTTAGCTGCGTGTTAATAATAGACCTAGTGACAATGCTATGATTAAATTGGTTGAACTGTGAAAATCTCTCTCCCCTTTATCAAACATGAATTTTCAACACTGTGTTAATGCACATGTCAACAAGCACACACCACATCAGTATTTGTCTTTTAAAACAAGTATTCCAAAAAACAATCAACAAAAAGAACTAAAACAGGGCAAAAACGTGATTTGCAGAAATATCTGGGAAAGAGCTCAAACAAAAGACAGACGACAGAAGGTTGAGGACTCTTGAGTACCCAAAGATGCTTACATACCACCTATGTAACTTGCAAGTTTGGGAGCCAGGTATTGTCATTTATCTTATGGGTGGCAGTAGCCTATATCAGTTCTTCCTCAAATACAATGTATGCACTGAAGTTATAAATTCACCCATACAAGTCAAATTCACAACTCCTTATTATTGTCTTTATATCCCTCAGCCACCCTACAGAGACCATTCTGCCAAAAGTATTGACTAAAATAATTATGTTCTATGAATCTGATGCTAGCTTTGTGCCAAATGATCTCTCACAGTAAATGAAGAATAGGATTACTGGTGCATGTGAAATCATATGATAATTATTAGACATGGGCTCAGCAGGGATCCTCATTGTGGACCTTCTTGCAGCTCTGGTCCACTGATAAAAGCTCAGTTCGGCATCCCGCTAACACTTTTAATTAAGGCTAAACATTGCACACAGCTTGCTCCATGCATAATCACTTATTACATTCAGGCTTTCAGTTCGACAGTGACAAGCATCAGCTCCCCTGTGCCACTTCGGTAAAGACGGTGAGTTAGCCTTAATAATACTAAGTGAGATTCTTTGTTGGAAAAGGTCAAAGAAAATCACAAGATTCAATAGTTTCCAGAATTATCATAATGACAATATAGAGGAATACATTTTGAAGTGTAATTTTGTTTATCAAAGAACCAAATGACAGTGTCTTTAGAAACAATTGAAAGAAAGTCTCACAAAGGAGCTCCACATATGTTGTCAATTTGAATGTGGAACTGCACTTGCTGTAGCCAAACAGCTGCAGTTGTAATCAGTGAAGGTTGTTCGAGGAGACGTGCCAAGAAAGAAAGAGTTCTTTAACAAGCTGGAGATGAGATGTGGCGTGAATGGCCACAAACTGAAGCTGTCGTCGCCAAAGTCCAGGTTGTTCTGGGATTATTTCTACATTAACTCAAGTTTGAAAAGAAAGTTAGAGAATAAATCCAAATGCACTTTAAATTGTAAAGTACTTAAAGCATATAGCAAAGCCCTTTAACATATAATTCTTTCATATGTAATAACATCTTATGATAATAAAACATAGGTTCTATCTGTGAATCGGGAAAGGTTTATACTCATTGAAATTTACCAAACCCTACAAAATATTGATGAAAGTGCATAGAAGATATTCAGGAACAAGAATATATGAAGAACTCAGTTTCAACAAAAATCTAGGTAGAACCCAGGGAATGATCTTACTAAGTTCTGGTTGATTTTTTTAATTAAATGTTGAAAGAATATTCTTGTGGGTCAAACAGTAAAATTTCCCACAGACAAGTGTTTTATTTAAAATATGATCTCACCTTAGACCTACAAAACCCCAAAGTAATTATTGCTTTTAAAAACTGAACTCTGTGTAGCCAACTTTTTTGCCTTTAAAACCACTTGGATCTTGATATGCCACAGGGAGCTAAACCTTGGATGGACCTTAAATTTCCTGACAGTACCAGAAATCTCACCTCATAATTCTTCTGCTATCTGATCGACATGTTTAAGTCTGATTTAAACAGCTTTTATGAATGCCTGATTAACAAGCTAAATTAAAATCGTCAAGGTAAAAAATGTTTTAATGAAGCATTTACTTAAGCTGTGTAAAATGTTCACACTGTTGTAAAACTCCAAGGACGGTTTTTAGCGTCCATAATTGCCTGAATGATTTTAATATGGGAGTGTGTCATTCAATATTAATGAGGTGAAAATGCTTCCAGCCATGCAGCCCTGAGCAAACTGTGACCTCTCCAACATCTCACTATTGTAACCATTACTGCAGTTGTAAATGTAATAAGGCACCACATCCTCACTGTTACAAATGTTGGTCAACTTTAACCAGGAGAATTAAAAGGTTAGCACTTCTTAGCTCAGTGAATTGTCCTGATTTGACCATGAATGTTGCAAAAAGTAAAAATAATTTAATGGAGCAAATGTAAATGTAGTAGCCAATGATTTACGCAGTGGTTTAAGTGAGGTACCAACTTACTAGAGGGTTCATTGTTCAAATCTGGCTCTGATTTAAACTGTTATTGTGTTCTTTGGCAAAACATTAAATTCATGTCACCTTCACTGCATGTGGCTGGTTAGGGCAATACAAAAACACACCAAACTCAAAATAACAAGAATGGTTCTAATCATATTAACGTGGAATAAAATGTGAGTTCTCCTTAAAAATGGACTATGTAACATTTCTTATGGAGGGTACACTACCTGTTTTGTCTCCATGGAGATGTTTTTCCTTTGCCTAATTTTCCACAGTATGGCACAAAACTCACCTATTTCCATGGAGACAAGCAGGTGACTCTACCAGGCCAAGTTTCAGGTCAGATCTGTGGAGAGTTGACCTTGCACAGAGTAAGAATATATGTTTTTCAATGCATTTTTTTGCGCATCAAAAAGACACATAATTGAACATAACCAAGATAGATTAGTTTAATGCCATAATGAAGAACATTCCAGGGAAAGCAATAACATTTAAATGGAGGCAAGCAGGTGGCGGACCCCAGGTAAGTCAGGATGTTACATTCCACCACAATTACATGTAATTTATTGCACTGTTCCACGGAGGGACTTGTGACTGAATAGATCTTCCTTCTTTTCTGCTTCACCAGCTGCCCAAGCCTCTTCATGCAGGTGTCATCTTCTCCAGGAAAGTGAGGATTGGGTTACTGGACATTGTCAGAGCAGGTGCAATGAATTATGTTCTTGTGCATGTCTTTGTAAGGACCTTTTTGTGCAGATTTTTTGGCTCCCTTTTTGCACCTCAGGGAAAGATGTGGACTTATCCACAGTGTAATGTGACACTGACAGGTATTACTGTCTTTTCAGATGTACTCCACAGAAGCATGGCAGAGGCTTGAGGTCAGAAATAGACCATATGAACACGTTGCATCAGCTGACCACTGAAGTTTCTCAGCATGTGACTCCATTTTCAAGAAAGGGGAAGTGTGTCTGAATAGTGTGTGTGGAGTAGACCAGTCAGTGCTTACCACAAAAACCCTGGTCACACAATAACCGTGGCAGAGATGATAGACAGTCTTTGCTAATGTCTTTTCAGTTGACTTTTTCATGCTTCGAGGTTAGACTTTTCTCTTCAACAACAGTAGGTTGTGGTGGCTTTACAGAATGGAAGTCAAATGAGATCAATAACAATGACTATAAAATATCAAATTGCAATAATCTTTGTTTAATTAAGGCTAATGCTTCAAATCATGTTCTAGTCTAAATGTGCAGCTATACTGACACCCTAGGATATGTAGTTTAGCCAACTTTATGAAGCTAATATTTGACAATACAGGTTTAATCATTAATAAACACTGAACAAAGCATCACCCATAAAGTGTCTGAGCCAAGGAAAATGAAGACTTGGCTCAGACACTTGTCTAGACAGAAAGCACCTTCCCATGATTGTTAGGCTGGTACTGTAAAACTACAAAACAGGACATAAATTTAGGCCTACTTAAACATTGCATAATTGGCTATTTCAAAATCAAACAAACCAACTAATGCTACATTGCATACCATCAACTGCCTTTCAACATCAGTGTTCTCAATATAGGCCCAATGGGCCCAGATTGTTTATAAAAAATAATTAATTTCATAAACAAATCTATGTAAACCAGCTCATAAAATTTGATGCATACGTTTCTTCAATTTTTAGGAATTACAAATATTTCTTTTGAGAGTGAGTCATATTATACTTCATGGATTGAGTGTGCAGTGCGCGGACCTGTATCGGCCTAGTCTTTGGCTCCATCTAGTGTGGAATGATAATCAATAGCTTGCGAGGGTAAATTATAAAATAAACCCTGGGTCATTTTATCTATGTTTTTTTTCTTTTGTAAAGTCCATTAGTTACAAACAAAATTGTGTATTTTTAAAATAACTACATGTTTTCAGAAGGAAGACTGTCCATATCCGGCTTCCTTCCTTTTAGTCACGTGACTGCTCTCTAGCTGTTGAGGGCTGTGCAAAACAAAAAAGTGGTACATTTATAAAATATTTGGTTGGTTTGTTTCTTTTTTTATTGGAACGATGGAGATCGGAACAGAGATCAGCAAGAAAATAAGAGTGAGTAGTATGTTTATTTGCGCCATTAATCCCCGTAAACATCGGCGCGGTGTATTTTCGCTCAATGCTAGCCTGTTTTAGCTTGCAGAATACGAATTATTGAGTCTATTTTTACATGTTCAGATTAAAAAGGCTGATAGTTTAACCTTTTGAAGGTTTCGTGATTTTTTTTTTTTATAACTTACCATTTACATTTATCATATAACAGCGTGTTGGTTCTGGTTTCTGCAGCTGCTAACTTGTATCAAATTACCTTACACACTTGCTTTACAGGCAGCTATCAAGGGCAAGCTACAGGAGCTCGGTGCCTATATCGGTGAGTAGCACCGTCTTCTCTGTTGTGAATATTCCATTCTTAAGATAAGTAAGTTAATTTCTTTTATTTATGTTTTTGTACCATGTCTATAGATGAAGAGCTTCCTGACTATATTATGGTGATGGTAGCAAACAAGAAAACATCCCAACAGATGGCTGACGACTTGTCCCTGTTTTTGGGAAGCAACACCATTAAGTTCACAGCCTGGTATGAGGAGTTCTCTGCGTTACATTGTCCAACATCAACATAATAGCAGTGCACATTTGTACTGTATCTGACGTAACCTGTTCTCTTGTAGGTTACATGGTGTTCTGGAGAAGTTAAGATCAGTTGCAGTTGGTAAGTGAGCTTTTTTCAATAAAGATGCCCATTGCCAACAGTGTTATCCTGGAGTATTCTGTTGCATACTTTCTTTCAATAAGATGAACTTTACTCTTTGTATTTCAGAGCCTGGATCTTCAAAAAATCAACTAGAGTCAGACGGTGGCATGTCTGCAGGTAAAAGACGCTCCTCTGAAGGCAGCAGAGTTGAGGAATCAAAACAGTTGACAGTTTCCAGCTCTCGGTCTGAGGCACGAGTGTCCAGTTCTGCATATGAAAACAGGTAACTAAATAGACTGCTTAGTTCTACGGTCTCTGAAACAAAAATAATAATTTCAGTTTCATAAGGAGGAGCTCTTCATCGAGGCTTACATCTGCGGTGAAACCTCTTGTGGAGTCGGTTCCCTCTGAAGCGGTTATTGACATTAAACCAGACATGGATGATGACCTGATTTCGGAAAATCATGTAGAAACAGGAACCAGTTCTAGTCGGACACGCAGTTCATCAAGCAGACCTAGTATTGAAATCTACAGACTAGGTCAAAGCAAGCTGACCTCAGTAAGCTCTGCAGAATCACACTGCAGACATGTGGAGAGCAGGAGCAGTAGGTCATCCAGAAGCAGTGCCAGTAAGGTATGAGTCCACATTTAAATGTAAATAAGGTGCTCAAAGTGATATATACTCTTGTCTTTCTGTAGCCAGAGGAATCACGTAAGCGTAAAGCCCCAGTTGCGAGCTCAGTGGTGCGGGTGAGCAGAACAGATGAGGACAGCGATGATGTTGAAGACGATGACACAAGCTATGGTAGCAGAGGACTGTCCAGTCGTGTGTCTCTTCCCTCCAAAGCAGAGCGCAAGTCGGTCATCTGTTAACATAACATATATATATTTGCTTCACCTATGTTTAACTTTGCTCTAAAGTTTATACATTTAATTTTCAGACCTACATTACCACCAGCAAAGCAGGCAAATAGGAATCTGATTCTCAAGGCCATATCAGAAGCCCAAGATTCCATCACAAAAACCACAGCTTACCCATTAAGTGTGTTTTCACATACAGATAGTACTGTAACAGCGTTGTCCTTTTCTCAAAATTTTTATTTATCTAAACAGTCCCGCAGCGGCAAACTGTTCCTGTTGCTCCTCGTACTCGTTTGTCTACTAGTGAGGAGATGACGGCGGCTATTCAGTTGGTCCAGGAACATCTCCACAGCTTAGCCCCCCGGGCCTATGCCTCCTCAGAACTACCTCAATCTAGAACTGGTGTGTTCTGATTTGTTTTTGTTCAAAAGTGTTTTCTGTTTCTTGTTTATGTATAAACAAATGTGTTTCGTCTCTTTCAGTTCCCCCCAAATCCTTAGCATCACGTCTGCAAATGGATTCTAGAGAGGGTGGTGAAGCACGGGAGCAAGGGGAATATGGTACGTACATTTTTGGAGTATTTCAGATAATGGCTTCATCAATGGTTTTAACATGTGATATGTTCCCAAACTATCTACAGGCCCTGATACTCGTTCTTTTATCATGAGTAGACCACAATTAGAAGAGCCGTCAGCTGTCAGAACTCCGCAGGACATCTCAGCTGTGCCTCGCACTGTCCAATCCAGGTATCATGCCTTACAGTCGGTTGTAAGAGCATGTAGTTCTTGATTTAAATATTGTCTTTTACAGTAAGGAGCATGGGGAATCTGCGAGTCCAAAGTTTATAGTTACTCTGGACGGTGTGCCCAGCCCAGTGGGAAACTTCACAGGCTTTGAAATGGATATGGATGATGTGAGACCTCCTCCAAGGGAAGGAATCATTGAGAGCAACAGTCAAGCCTCAGTCAGCATTCTTCAGAGACTGCAAGGAAACACGTTGATTGATGGTATTACAGCAACAATATATGTATATATTGTATCCATCGTTGCCGTTGGACGGTTCCCAACTTTCACTGCTATTCTATTCTGCTATTCTAAAACAGAACATATGATGACAAATTATTTTAATTTACCACATAACAAAAATCTAAAACACTGACCATTTGCATTACGATGATAACCAGTGGACATGGCATGATGGCAGCTTTTGGACAGTTCTAATAGCTACTGTCACATTCATTATAGAATTTTGTTATCATTGTCAACTGTTTACATGTGTTTTAATGGCTTTTTGTAAGATGAAATGATGGATTATGAAGAAATGGACACGGAGAACATCCCAACTAAAAGACAAAAGGTTTCGGAACGTTGCAAGTTCTGGCCAGCCTGCAAAAGTGGAGACGAGTGTCCATACCATCACCCTACAACTCAATGCAAGTAAGTGTAGACCACATTTGTTGCCATATCGATTCATGAATATTGTTCATATTTTATGTGCCTGATTTTTCTATAGGACGTTTCCTAACTGTAAATTTGGAGATAAATGCCTTTTCATCCATCCAAATTGTAAATATGATGCCAAGTGTACAAAGCCCGATTGTCCTTTCACTCACGTCAGCCGAAGAAGTACAGCTAATCCTCCACCAAGACCAGGTTTATTTACACAACTTTTTTAAGGTTTTGTAGTTTGTGCATTTTTGTCATTTGGTTTAGTCTTAACTAACTGCACTCTATGTTCTCAGTGCCACCAGTGCAGACTACTACTGTGTGTCGCTTTTTCCCTCAGTGTAAGAAAATGGATTGTCCATTTTATCACCCAAAGGTACAGGTTAGGATCATGATACATTAATGTACACTGGTTTTTTATACTAAATACTCATGTCTTTACTATTTGACAGCCTTGTCGCTTTGCTGCACAGTGTAAACGAGTTGGATGTTCGTTCTACCATCCCACCACATCTCTACCACCAAGACACGCACTGAAGTGGACCAAAGCTCAGTCCAGGTAGACACTTATGAAACTAATGCTCAAACACCATATTACTCTGAACTAAATTCTCTTTCCTTTTCAGCTAATCTTCCCCAGAGAATGAAGAAGATGAAAAGAGAACTCTTCTGGATGTTCTTTATTGTTTTATTGCATTGGGATGATTTTTAATGTGTTTTCATGAGCAAGTTCATGTTCTAAAAATATTAAAAACATGCCACACTGACAAGCTGTCAATTATTCTACTAAAACCTGTATTGTCTTTTATTCCTTTTTTAAGGCTTAAGGTAATTTAAAATATATGAGGAAATAATGATAGGTAAATGATGCAACTTTCTTAGAACACTCAAATACCATTTGCTGGGGCCGAGAAATGGATGGATGGATATTGTACAATGACTGTTAAAAATAGTTCAGAAATCATAAGGCTATGTACGGATACAAAGAAACTATTGTCTTAAATATCAGTAATTATTAGTTGAATAGTAAAATTATACTAATGCTTTCCATTTATTTTGGTTATGTTGCAAGTTACATTCCCTAAAAAACGTGCCCAATTTCGTCATGCTATTCCTGTTGGGTTTCTATTATATCCACTATCGTTTTTATGTGCGTTTCATCTTTCACCCAGTTGGGGGCCCTAACGCGCCTTTTTGAAAATTTGCCCATATTTTAGGTTGTGCTTGTTTTAAAAGTTTCATAAATTAACATGTGGCAGAATTCGATGGCCATGTCCCAATTCGCCAAATGCACACTTCGTCGAGTGCATCGAAAGGCACTTACGTAACTTCCGGCGCGACAAGGGCTGTCCCATTTCAATGTACCCGACGAATGCGCCCGAAAAATGTGCCCTGCGTTTCCAGGGAGATCGGCCGTAGCCGAAGCGTGCATCCATGCACACTTCGCGCACTGCTATATCCCATCATGCACCGCGCCTACGCAAAAAAGAGAAGAAAATGGAGTGCGCTACGCAGTACACGTTTAAATGTTCGTACTGGTTTACGTCACATACAACAGTGCTACGTGAAACTGTTGCTACGTGAAACTGTTAAAATGTGAATAAAGATATGTACAGGCCGTGTGTCTTGATGATTAAAAAACCTTTCCAGCACTGGCACACTCAGGTTTATTTTGCAGGACATTCTTCTGGGCAGGTTTGAGGAAACAAAAAAAGTTATACTGAATAAAGGAATGTGCAGTTATTCCCAGACAATCATAAGAAGAATAATACATTATTATCATTAGAAATTATTATTGCAATAATAAGAATAATAATATGAAATGAACTGGCATGGCATAGAAGGTAAACAGTGCCCTCTACTGGTATTAAAGTAGTTTAGCCACAGATCAAATTAAACCTGATACCGAATCTTTCAACTATGCAATATCCCACTTTATGCACAACTAATAAGTGCTCTGTGGTTTATATTAATGTAAAAATGATATTGGTTACCTCCGTCTCTGTTATAACGTTTTAACAAGGTATATTTTGTTAAATTTATGTAGTAGCTACAGTTGGGGAAAAAAATCACCTCGAACCTTATATTTGCCTATTGATATTCAAAGAGAAAGATTAATTCCTTACTTCATTCAGTCTAAACAGAAATAAACGGCTGTGACGACGACACCTTGACTCTTATTCTATTAAATAATAAAGAATTAAAAATAAAACTGTAATTATTTCAGCGACGTAACGTAAGCTACGTAACGTAAGCGCACAGACAGCGGTTGAAGTACGCTCTGTGTCATTTTTGGTGTACATGATAAGGGTTTGGACTCAAATTTTAAAAAAAGCAATTCATTTAATTATTATATTTTGCAAATTTTATATTCACCAAAGTAAATTTTCTTGTACATCTCTGTTTTTTCCAGTTTTAATTAAGCAATTAGAATCCTATATATCCACTATCTCCAAAAGCTTAAACAAAAAAGCCATATTAACATATGAAAGTTGCTTGTCTTTAAACATCTTTGTAAAATGTAACAGTGGAACTGTTTAATCTTTCTTTTTCTATGTATGCCTCCCCCTGGCATTCAAGTTGTTATTGTTATGTTATTATGTGTTTTGTATCTTGTCATTGTAACTATCACCTTTCTATAATAATAAAAAAAAAACGCTCTGTGGTGTAGGCCTGTCCCATTTCGGCAAGATGGCGGCTACACTGAGGAATACCTTTCGTCGGGCGGGTACTTCGAGCTGCTCTTCGAACGGTACTTCGAATGGTACTTCGAAGTGTGCATTTGTCGAATTGGGACATGGCCGCACAGTCTGTGTCTCCACAGGATTATGTTATGACATATGTCACATGATTAATCCAATATAGCGGACTTCTGGTTTGTAAGGGGGCGTGGTCACAACATTTTTTTTGTTCCTATTGCCATGTTGCGTCTGTATGGAAGCCGAGTTTTAAACTCATAATTATGAGTTTTAAACTCGTAATTATGATTTTAAAACTCATAATTACGAGTTTAAAACTCAAAATTTGGACTTCTGGGGGGCTTTTATTTTTTAAACTCGTAATTATGATTTTAAAACTCATAATTACGAGTTTAAAACTCAAAATTTGGACTTCCTGTGGGGCTTTTATTTTTTTTTCCATGGCGGAAACGGGCTTCCATACGTCTGTGTACCATATTTGGTTTGGCTACTCCAAAGTTTTTTGGGGGGGACATCCCTTTAGTGAAAGCAGATATTTGGCTTGTTGTCATGGCAACACGATAGGAGATGGTCTCGACTTTGATCAAAACTATGTCACGAATAATTTTGTATGTCTATGACAGTAAAGTAAAATTTTACTGTTCCATACAAATCCCTAGAGGGCGCTATCGTGCCCGGACTGTCCACCAACTATTAGAGTTTGAGTGAAATCAGGCCAAAGTATGTGCAAATTATCACTCATCGAAGTTTAAAAACAAACCAGAAATTTGTGCTGTTCCCACGGCAACACCATTCAGTCCTTTAAAAAGCTTTTAACAACTTTTAATGTCCCACTTGTGTAGATGATACAGAATGATTCTGGTATTGTTAGGTTAAAAAACCTAGGACAAGTTTGTTCGGGGACAGGAAATGTGTCACGTGATCAATCAAATATGGGTAATTTACTGGTGGAAGGATGCCAAAATGGAATTTTGTGCAAAATTTCAGAAAATTTGGAAAATGTACATCTTTTTCTCTCCATATTAAATTTTGCTTCCAAATTCAAGTAGCTTTAGAGCAGGGAGTTTAACAACTAATTCAAATATCACTGAAATCTGAGTTCAATTTGTAAAAATTCGAAATTTTCCCTAAAAAAAAAAATGGGCCATTTTTGTAGCTTCCTCACACAGAGACCATAAAACTTGTGGCAAAATGTTTTATAACTTTTCATGCCCCACCCCTTTAGATCATTTTTACCAAATTTGAGCCTGTTCAGGTGAATGTCCTACTACGGCAGCATAGAAATGCCAGTTCATAAATAAAAAGTTTTAACATGATACTATCACGTAATTACCTGATACTAAATAACATGATACTATCATGAAATAATATGATAGTTTCATGTTAAAACGTGATATTGTGCTCCTCCACATCCAAGTCCGTGACTGACTGAACTCAACGCGGAGCTATGGGAGACAGATGGCTTGAGTCGCCCTCTTTATGCACAGATTGAGGTACGTGCCCATAGTCTACAGCTGTGCACACAACAAGAAGCAGCTCTCTGTCACTGACAAAAGCCTATAGGTGAAGGGCTCTGAGAGACTACGGATTGCGAGACTATGGATGGGCTGTCTGCGGGTTAGGTCTCCTCTTTCTGAGACTGAGTTGTTAGAGGCAGAGTGGTGATCAGTCCCCGACTGCCAGAAATTAGAGAAGCACGACTTTTAATTGTGGTCAAATTTTCATGAGTTTTGCTATTGTTCACTAAGTGAAAAATGCGGGGGTTGGTTAGGAAGAAGAAGAAGAAAGAAGAAGAATATTATATCCCGATGTGACTTACGTGCTTTGCCTTACAATACTAATAGGCCCTTCGCCAGCTTCTGGCACTCGGGCCTAATATTTACTTGCAGTACAGACCATAAAATATTGCACTTGTCTAGGTTAGAAAAGTGCACATAGAAAAATCTCAAGTCTGGTGCCAATGCTATATAAAATTATCTATTAGATGAGTCTGGCAATTTCCATGGAAACCCATTTTAGCACGTGCGCATTGGTGTTAAATAATTTGCATAAAAAGCCTATTGTTGCCTTGTCAAGTCTTGCCTAGCAAATCCAGAATTATATCTCTCTGTATTTTTTATACAGATTAATATCAGTCTGGTCCCCACGTCCTCCATTGTGCCTCAAGCCCGGTCAAACGTGATTGTGCAATCAGATTTGTTTTTTTCAGTGACACATGTGAAACGAAGGAGCTCATTGGTCACCTATGATGTACAAATAAAATCAAATTTATCTCACCTCAGATTAACAGTTTAGTGCTTCACCAATTTGTTTTTTTCATTTATTTTTTCCAATATGTACTGACTATGCCTGGTCCTGATTGGCTAATCCACCTGTCAATCAAGGCCATTTGGAAACAGGGAGATTCACCGGTGACCAGACTCACATCTGTAAAGTATTGAAGATTGAAGAAGTGTGTATTCTGGATCCCAGGCAACGTCAAGACATGGCCTGACCCATTCTGCTGATCACTAAACTTTTAACCTTTTTTTATATATTAGTCTAGTTAGAGCTTAATTACATTTTTCATAACAGAACTTAGAACATTTCATGACTAAGTTTTGACAACAACAGAAAATTGTTCTTTTCTGTGAATACAGTTACTATTATTATTATTATTAT
>KN470863.1:0-15920 GCA_000787095.1 Periophthalmodon schlosseri | reverse complement strand
TCGGAAGAGACACAGCACACAGCCCACAGCACGCGGCCCACAGTACAGAGCACACCGTCGACAGTATGCGGGCCACAGCACGCGGCCAACACCACAGAGGTTCAGTGGTGCTGTGTTTGTGTCCACTGTCCCCAGGGAACAGCCGGGGGCTAATCGATTATTTAAGTATTGAACGAGTGCAGGAGCAGCTTTGGTTTGGTGCAGACACATGGCCCAAGGACAGACTGATGGAGGTGGGCTGATCTAGTGCCATTCAAACGACCAATGGCCAATGATCTCAAAGTGTAAGGAACAAACAGCTATAAAAATGTATTCAAAGATGCACCATGTCACGTTTCTGTAGGGGGAGGCGCCACCTTCTCATCTCCATGGAGATGTTATTGCTTTGCCTGCAGTTTTCCACAGTATGGCATTAAAAGTATATCTCACATTTATTTAATTACAGGTGTTTTTATTGCAAAAAGAATGACATTGGTAAATATATTCCTATTGCAAGCTTGTTTATCTCTCCACAGATCTGACCTGTAACCTGGTCTGTTGATGTTTTATATTTGTCTCAACTGAAGCAGAAAGTTCAGTGCCTTATAGTGGAACATTCCATGGTGTAAGTGAACGACACGTGGAGTAAACAGAAAATAAATTCAAAATAACTCCAAACCTGTTTTAGATTTTGTAAAATCTCCTTCACCCTTTGACCCTTTGGCTTTAATCACTGCTTTGGACTCCTGTCATTTCTTGACCCTGAGGCTCAGCTGTGAAGTAAAAACCATTTCAGGGACTTGATCATGAAGCTCATTGGGAGAAGGACAAGGGTTTGAGCTCCACAAAGCAAAGGGAGGAGACTGAGGATCCGAACATAAAATATAAAACATATGTAGTTGATTTATTTTATTTTTTATTTTTGCTACATAATTCCATATTCCATCTTTATATATATGATAGATAGATAGATATCCACGTAATAATATCTCCATGGAGACGAGTGGCAGACGATCCACCAGAAAAGTGACATAGTGCATCTTTAACTACCAGTAATCTATAAAAAAAAAAGCACCAACAGAATAAACAACATGTCTATATCGCCCTATACAAAACTATGCAATATTTAATCATGTAAAAACTAAACAAAAATAAATAAATAAACCTTAGTGGATCATTTTGAGTGTAAAAATACTTTAAGACAACTTTGCTTTGTCTTTCATACTTTATCTTATCTTAAACATTATTTTATGCAACAATTTGAGTTTCACATTCCAGTTGAAAACTTACACCCCCTGCTGTCCAAAGTTGGGAGTGAAGCATTAAAATAACTGTTTAGCAGCATGGCTATTGTTAGCTATCATGAGTGTGTATTTCCATATAGAGCAGCTGCAGGAGTAGCTCTGATTTGGCTCTGAGACTCTGGACTGAACCCAAGGAGATAGCGTGACGAATGCAGTTGGTTCAGGAGTCATTAATCTTAAAGGAAAGTGCGAGGCGTTAGCGTGAGGTGTTAGCTTGAGGTGTTAGCGTGAGGTGTTAGCGCTCGTCGTGCATCATAATAAAGGCTAAGCGCTAGGATCCAACACCCTGTTTACAGGTGATATCCATGCATTATCACCTGTCTACTGCAGAGTGTGGAGCCGCAGGGAACAAGGGAACTGAGGAGGTTTAAAATAGAAGAGTGGAAATGTGTGTATGTATTTACAGTCTGAAAGTAGCACAATATCTCACAGTTCGGTC
Organism: Periophthalmodon schlosseri; assembly: GCA_000787095.1. NCBI lineage: Eukaryota > Metazoa > Chordata > Actinopteri > Gobiiformes > Gobiidae > Periophthalmodon > Periophthalmodon schlosseri. Next base: position 14,198 of record KN470863.1, on the reverse strand, counting down.
ACATTGTCAAAGCCGTTACACAAAGCAAAGACACACGGCCAGTCAAAGGTTTGGACCCTCTTATTCAGTGTTTTGTCTTTATGTTTACAACTTTCTACATTATAGACACATGATACTGACTGAAGACTTCAAATATATGAAGCAAAATGTACAGAATTATGCAGCAAGGAAGAAAAAATGTTAAATGGCTCTTAATATATATTTTTAGATAGTAGCCACACTTTTGCTTTGTCGACAGATCTGCCAATCCCAGGCCTCATCTGAAATGGCCTTAGTGGAATGCCAAGAGTGTAGTGTTATCATGATACTAAAATTTCAAACTCTGTTTCCATACTGAGGAAAAGGCTTGATACTCCACACCAACATTAAGAGAATAGAATGGAATTTTCAGCACAAAATAACAGTGTCAAGGTCAAATTTTGTCATCTTTTCGTATCGATACTTGTTCAACTTAGTATCTAGTTTCGATACTGGTTTTAGTATCGATTAGTATCTGATTTTCTATACTTCTGACAGCCCTACAACAGTGTGCACAGCAGTGACCAAAGGGAGGCTGCTCTGAGGAAGTTAAAAAATATGTTGTGTTGTGAGTAATTTCACTCTTTTTGGTTTGCTATATTCCATATGTGTCATTCATAGTTTTGATGCCTTCAGTGAGAATCCACAAACTATAACCAAGAGCTGCTTTGACAATACTTCAGTATGGAGCACCTTCACCGTTATACTATTACTGCTACTGCAGTCTGGATTCTCAGTACCATACTCTGTATAAGGAAGTGGACTAAGTGAGTGTGACGTCACCCACAGTGTTCGGCTCCAGTCAAATGAAGCTCATCGAGACTAGCAATTATAGGGAAGAATTTGGAGCAGAGTTCCATATTTGGAATTCCGACCACGAGTAGCAACCAAAAGAGCCAATCCATAGCGAAGCTGTTGAAGATAACGCCCCTTCCCGCCCGCATCGCTAGTTTAGCAGTGAGCGGATGCTTAGCAACGCTGTCAATCAAACCTGATTCGTCTGTTATTAATGTTCTTATCTGGACACAATAGTGAAATAAAAACACCAGGATCATGTAGAGCGGGTTAATACGAACTATTCAAGGCCACAATAATGAGTCGGACAGCAGCAGTTACTGAGAGAGGGGTGACAGTTTTCCAATGTAAAGTGAATTGGAGTCAATGGAGCCAGAAGCGCGCCCACGAGCACTTCCTATCTGTAATGGGCGGCTAGCAAGTTTTCTATGTCCATTTATATATACAGTCTATGGTCAGTATAGAGTCTAGAGAGGTTCACCTTTATACTTGTAGCCTGGATTCTCAATACAGAGTCTGAGAGAGCTTGTACAAGTCTAGAGATAGAATGCACTTGGGTTAGGTCAGTGTTTTTCTTGCAAACTTTCTCATACCCATTCTGTTGTTTGGGTGTCGTGGAGTAAGATGGATTCTGGCGGCGGTCCCTGTCTGGGATACGTACAAAGCCCAGGGCACTATAATAACACACCTCTCCAGCCTTCCACCAGCAAAACACATGAATTACCATGCTGCCTGTTAGCGCACTACAGCGGCCCCTTCACCATTATGTCTCTATTAGCCATAAGCTCCTATCCACGTCTGTGGGATAGGAGCCTAAATAAGGTTTGGGTCTGGGTTAAAGTTAGGCCAGTAGTGACTAAGGATCAGTCTCCAGTCAATGTCCCCAAGAAGCATGGAAACCCAATATGTGTGTGGACTAAAGTCTGTAAACACATTCACTCCACGGTGACCTACCTCTCTTATGGGGACAGAAATCTGGTCTTCATGTTGTAAATACTTTATTTTAACAACATGGTTTAAAGGCATCTAAGTTTTTGGCCATTATTTACTGTATGGTTGCTAGGTAACATGTCCAACCAGGAAGTGAACTTATAAGCTTTTTAACAAAATCTTAAAGATCCTATGTTACACAAAATGGCTCCCTGTGAGCTTTTAAGACATGTTTTAATTCTGTTTCCTCCCCCAAAACATACCTAGAGTTGTGTTTTGTTTCATTCACACATGTTTGAGTAACACTTTATTATTAGTCTGTCTACATCTCCAAAGCTCAAAATGCTCTGTTCCACCTTGTGATGTCATGAAGTGGTAGTTTTCAAGTTCACAGCTCCTTTAGTTCAGTAGAGATTGGCAATTCCAGGGCTGAAATCACACAAATGATTCTAGTGAAGGTGTCTGGAGTTTAAAAACACAGTGGAGCACTTCCTGTATTACCACACAACATCACGAGGTGGGAACAGAGTGTTTTCTGTTTGAGAAAAGAACTCAGCCTAAATATGCAGGGTTTGTGTGTTCAACATGTGTGAATGAAACAAAACACAACTCCAGGTGTGTTTGTAATGAGGAAACATTAGAATAGAGATGAGAGAGTAGAGTCATATGGACCATTAAATATAATTATGCAAACTTTAATAAATGCGTGGTGTAACCGGTCACATGCCCTTTAAGATTAGGATCAGTCTCCAGGAAATGAAAGTATTTGAATCAAAAGTGTATTGTGAAGGCACTCCTAGTCTATGTAATGACCCCACAGACAGAGGGGGAGAGAGCGAGAGAGAGGGCTGGAGACAGAGAGAGACAGAGACAGAGAGACAGAGAGAGAGAGAGAATCGTGATTGCTGTTTGCCAGACTCCTTCCTCATCTGCCCTCACCCACCCTCACCTGCTCTCACCTGCCCTCCACCCTTACATCCATCAACATGCCAATCTTCATCCCATAAATCACTGAAGCATTCTGAGCAGCATAATTACGTCTGAATTAGACGCGTAGCTGTACACAGCGGCTTATGCAGGAGAGTGTTTAGACTCCAGAAAGAAAGAAACAAATGAACAGAAAGAGGAGGCGGTGATGGCGTTCACCCTGAACATGATCTGTTAATGCAAACGCTGTGTTACATTCTGAATGATCAAATTAAAGTTTATTATTCAGGCTTTTGTTTATAAAGGTGCACTGTGTAACTTTTCTCACGCAAATGTCTCCATGGAGCATTTTCTACAGTATGGCATTAATGTCAGTCTTCAACGAGATGGTACTACATTTCGACAAGTCTTGTGATGGTTTATGGACTGCACAGGAGTATTTTGGATTTTTACCTGTGATGCAACAATTTAGGCAAAATGCAAACAGAACATTTTCAATTGCTCAAAGAAGATGACTTTTGATTAAAGGAACAAGCCATGTATGTTTTTGTGAAGGGGACAACAATTGCTGGGTTTCAGATGACATCACAATATTCTATAGGCTAATCATATTTAACAGAGGAGAGGGTCAGCTAGAAACAATAATGTTAAAATCCTAAGTTTTGTTGTAATACAGCGAGTTCTTGGGTCGTCACTAATGGAAATGATCAGGTTCAACCACAGCCTGTATAAAGTAGTGGACTGAGTGAGTGTGACGTCACTCACAGCATCCAGCTCCAGTCAAATGAAGCTCATTGAGGCTAGAGCAGTTATAGGGGCCAATTTGGAGCTGACCGAGAGTATCATAGCAACCAAAGAGCCAATCCGGAGCGAGGCTGTTGAAGATAACACCCCTACACATCCGCACCACTGGTTTAACAGGGCCCTTAGCAGCACTGTCAATCAAACCTGTTGCTAACGCTAGCGGGAGTGACCTCATGGAAAGAAGGCACCTGATTTGTCTGTTATTAATGTTCATATCTTTATTTACAGTCAAAATAGTGAAATAAAAACACCAGGATCATGTAGAGCGGGTTAATACGAACATTTTAAGACCAAAATGACCAGTCTGACAGCAGCAGTTACAGAGAGAGGGGCCACCGTTTTTCAATGTAAAGTGAATTGGAGCCAGAGTTGATGGAGCCAGAAGTGCGCCTAGCAGGCGGCTAGCAGGTTAGCTATGTCCATTTATATATGCAGTCTTTGTGATCAACATTTGTGAATTTACCTTTTGGATATTTCATGGTAAAGTACAGTGTAATTAATAGGAAAAACTGACTCTTGCGCCCCCATTTGAGATTATGACATCATCACATTTTACAGTCTGAAAATGGTTAGAAGCTCAAAAAAGTCAATTTTGCATAATAAATGTCCTTTAATGATAATTTAAAAATGCTTTTCTGTTTTTTGCATTCAAAAGCATGGATTCCTCATATCTCCTTGCACTCAAGGTCAGTATGGGTCAGTATGGGTCAGTGCTCTGTCAGTGGAGAGGCTCTTTATGAGGGATGGGATTAGTAAAAGGTTAATTGGGCTGGAGTGGCTCTCGTGCAGCACCAGGGCGTCCTACAGGGAGCTATCCAAATGTCCCCTTTAAAAGTCACCACACGAACACTTCTATGACCACTGCCCATCAGAAGAATAAACACACTAAAGGGTCAGATACATTCATGGACGGACAGCTGAAGAGGTGTGGGGTCAGTTAGAGAAGGTCACTCCATTTTAATATCTGTCCAACTATTCAAACATATATCTGTCTGTATCTTTTTGTCAGTATCTTCAGTCCCATTCAAAATTCTTCTTATTTAAAATTTAACTCCGTAACTTTTGTGTTGGAAGGTCTGCTCTCTGCTCGTCTCCTTGGAGATGCTTTGCCTGCATGTTCCACAGTATGACATTAAATGTACCTATTTTATTTATTCAAGATAGAGATAAAGATAGAGAGAGATCGGGATAGAGATAAAGAGAGAGCGTGAAATAGAGACAGAGAGAGGGATAAAGAGAGCGAGAGAAAGATAAAAAGAGATAAAGAGAGAGCAATGGAGAGAGAGACTATTTTACATTTATTCAAGGTGGTTAATTTGTATTGTAAGTGGGGCTCACCTCTCCACAGATCTGATCCTGTAACTTGGCTTGATGGCGTCACTTGCTTGTCTCCACAGAAATAAGATATATTTAATGCAATACTGTGGAACATTTCAAGCCGAACAATCACATACAAAAAGTATTACACTAGTTATTTTTATATAGTAAACGGTCACAATTTTATAAAACACTTTTCCACCTTCAAGGCTCTTTACATCAAGGAACCACTCACCCATTCACACAGACACTGAGACAAGGTGGGTTAAGTGTCTTGCCCAAGACACAACAAGAGGTGGGTTAAGTGTCTTGCCTAAGGACACAACAACAGCATTCATCTGTGGGAGCAGGATTGGCACCACCAACCTGTGGGTCAGTGGATATGACCACTCTACAAATGATATTTATGTCAAGAGCTGGATTTGAACTGCCAACCTTCAGATCAGTGGACAAACACTCTACCAACTGAGCCACTGTCACCCACATTTCTATCATCATTTCTTGGGAAGTTAACCACTCAGGACAGAACACTTTTAAACAGAGCCTCAGACTCACTGCAGAATCAAAATAGTCAGAAGAGATGAAAATACAATGAAATGGTGTAAACAGAACAGGAGGAGAAACATGGTGCAGTACAAACGCTGTTAAGAGTCCAGCCACAGCTCTCACCCTGCAGCAGTGTCCACAAATGTGTTTACAATCTGTCCACAGGGAGTCCGGGTTGGGTTCAGGCTCTGGCATTTCTGAAAGGACGGATTTAACTAAAAATATTTCCTACCATTTCAAAGTTGCGTGCAGTAGTCAGATAAATTTATGATATATGTGACAAACAAGACGTCCCCAGAGCCACTGCAGCTCAGTTTAAAGAAGTATGCTGTTGTAAGCTATAAAAATGAATTATTTAGTAGAAAATGCTAACGTTTTAATAAAGTGCTAATACAAACAGTGAAGCATAGGCATTTAATACAAACAGTGAAGCAGAGGCATTTAATACAAACAGTGAAGCAGAGGCATTCTGGGTCCATTCTCCAACCCCCTGACTTTGCAATGGGACAAGTACTTTTCAGGGCCTGATTCATAACAAACTGATCACTGCTGTGATGCTGCAGGACCATAGACTGTATAAAGAAGTGGACTAAGAGAGTGACATCACCCATAGTGTTCGGCTTCAAATAAAGCTCATCGAGGCTAGCAGTTATAGGGTCCAATTTGGAGCCCAGTTCCATATTTGGAATTCCAACTGCGAGTATCATAGCAACCAAAAAGCCAATCTGGAATGAGGATGATGAAGGTAACATCCCTTCCCTCCCGCACCACTGGTTTAGCAGGTGCTTAGCAATGCTGTCAATCAAACCTGTTGCTAACGCTAGCAGGAGCAACCTCAGGGAAAGGAGTTACTTGATTTGTCTGTTATTAATGTTCATATCTTGATTTACTGACAAAATAGTGAAATAAAAACCCCAGGATCATGTAGAGCGGGTTAATACAAACATGTTAAGACCAAACGATGAGCCGACAGCAGCACAAACATGTTAAGACCAAACGATGAGCCTGACAGCAGCAGTTACAGAGAAAGAGGCCACAGGTTTTCTATGTAAAGTGAGTTGGAGCCAAAGTCGATAGAGCAGGCAGCGCACCCATGCTCACTTCCTAGGTTAGCCATGTCCATTTATATAAAAGTGATTTTGATGATTTGATGATTAGGCTAAAACATAGGCTAATTTTAATTTGTAGGTTAATTTTCAAGCGTGTTAGAGTTAGTAAAGAGCCTGACAGTTCACTCTTTAAGTGTATCTGGTGATAGCCTATACTTAGAAGAATCATGAAAATCATACAGAATTGTACAACCAAACTATAGAGCAGAAAGTGAAATGTTATACGCAATCCTAACAGAAACAGTCAAAAATCAGCCACAAAATAGGCCTATATTAACATTCATTAACCTAACATACAGCCTGTAGCCAATGCTATTCATGTCAAACAAGTCAGAGATCCATTTAGCTTTGTTAGTTTAGCATGGTCAAAACTAGCATCACAAATTTAGCCAGTAACACTATCCCTCAACTGTTAAGTCTTAACAAAATAAGCTGGAAAAATACTGACAACTGAAAAGTCTACCTGCATTTAGACTGCAAAAAATCAAAACAGATCAGTTCCAACTTAGACATAGCTAAATATATTAGACCTCACTGAAGCTTCATGCACAACAGCTAGCATAGAGCTAAACATAGCATGAGAATAACAGTGCCTTCAACAATAAGGGACTGTCATTTTAGTGATACCAGCAGTAAGTATTTGTAGTGAATGAGATTTACTTTGTAGAACCACATTTTTACAACTGCTGAGGAGTTGAGTTTGTTGGGGACAACTGCCTGTTTCCTGACCTCGCCCCCCTCCCTTTCAACACATCTGTCCATTCACCTGCCCCTTCTGTCATCATGGCAACATGAGTGGTTTTCAGATTCTAAAATATGATGATGTCATACTCCCAGAAGGAGGCGCAAGAGCCACTTTGATTAGATTGTACTATTGTATTCTCTAAAAGGTAAATTCACAAATGTTGAACCTCATCATTTCTATTAATGGCTAGACCCAAGAACTCACTGTGTTACAACAGGAATCTGCATTTGACACTCATTTTCTCTGCCCTCAACTGTATGAAATATTAGACCTATAGAATGTTGTGATGTTGTCTGAAACACAGCAGTAACCTGCAAAGTCACATGTATTTATTTAATATAGACATGCATTGAATTAGACCAGACGTACCGTTTTAAGCATTTATATTTTCAGCACCTATAAAAAAGTAATTTATACTGTGAAATATAATGTAAAAAATAGAATAAATAAGTTCCCAATATGTATCTGACTTACATATAATTAGTTGTTGAAAAGTATATCTAAAAATTTACTTTGTAGAAACCTGGTGACATTAGTATGCAGTGTGCTGTGTGCTTCTGTTTCACTGTGTTCTTCAGTCAAATATTAAAAACAGTCCATTATATTTGTATATTTTTCCATGGCTTTGCCCTGCAGGCACCAAAGTTATTCTATGAAAAGTTAATCTGGCTCCTACATTTTGCAAAAAACATTGACATAAAGTGAACAAATATTTCTCTTCATAATGTGCTGAGCTACTATACATATTTACATACCGCACCGCCGGTTTAACATGAACTGGAACCAGAGCCGATGGAGCCGAAGCACATCTATGATCACTTCCTATTTGGAACATGGCGGTTAGTAGGTTAGCTATGTCCATTTATATATACAGTCTATTGGTGGCATGTCACCTGCATCATTCCATGGAAACAGAAAGGTAAAGCCATACTTTGGAATATTGTCCATGGAGATAGAGATGGAAGATTATAATCAAAGGAACAACATTTCCATGGAATCAGGGTCAGGTTTGTGAAGATGCAAGCCCGCTCAGACAAGGAAAAGTTTTTGTCTATTTTTTAAAATTACACACTGTGGCTTTAAACGATGATGAAGATTTGAGACTTAAAATGAATCATGTTTTGGCAGTTGTGAGTGCAGAAATATTCCGTCTAAGCATAAGAGGTGTAGAGTCTTACAGCTGCTGCCAAAGTGAATGTGTTCAAACCCCTCTTGCACCAAACAGTGAACCCAGCTCCTCTCACAAAAGCTCTGATCCTGACTCCAAAATCGAAGCCAGTCCTCAGATCAAACACACTGTCAAAACAAAACTACTACGACGCCGGCGATGCCAGCTGCGATGCACAGGACATACAGAGATGGCATCAGGAAATAACACTGGAGTGAGCCCAAGAAACACAGAAAGCCTCCTACAGTCAACTGGGTTAAAGGTTACCGGGGTTGTTTTGACATCACAGTAATGCTAACAACAACAACAAGAACAACAAGAATGCTAACAACAACAACAACAACAAGAATGCTAACAACAAGAATGCTAACAACAACAACAAGAATGCTAACAACAACAGCGCACCATTGCTTCTTGGTTTGCCAACAAAAACCCTCTTCATAATTAGATGCCGACAATTGTGCTCTACACTCAAACAAATAAATGTTGACCCTATAAACCTCTCATCTGTCAGTTTATTAGTGTTTTGTTACCAGTAGTTGCCCCCCCACCCTGATTGGTCCCCCCCACCCTGATTGGTCTGTTAGCGATCATATCTTGATTTACAACACAATAGTGAAATAAAAACCCCAGGATTATGTAGAGCAGGTTAATATGAACATTTTAAGACCAAAATGGCGAGTCTGACAGCAGAAGTTACAGAGAGAGGGGCCACAGTTTTTCAATGTAAAGTGAATTGGAGCCAGAGTCGATGGAGCTGGAAGATCATCCATGATCACTTCCTATTTGGAACGCGGTGGCTAGCAGGTTAGCTATGTTCATTTATATATACAGTCTATGGTCTCACCTGTGCTCTCTGGTCTTCTTCTGTCAGGTCTCACTATCAGACATCAGTAACATAGATAGCATCTAGTGGTGACATGTGAGAACAAAAGGAGCGGGTCGGCTTTTCTAATTACAATGGATTAATTGATTTTAATAGTTAATGGTCAGTGGTCACATTTTTATTTAGCACTTGTCCACCTTCAAGACTTAAAGCGCTTTACATCAAGGAACCACTCACCCGTTCACACACACATTCATACACCAGTGTACACAGACACTGGGGGCGAGGTGGGTTAAGTGTCTTGCCTAAGGACACAACAACAGCATTCATCTGTGGGAGCAGGATTGGCACCACCAACCTGTGGGTCAGTGGATATGACCACTCTACAAATGATATTTATGTCAAGAGCTGGATTTGAACTGGAATCGCACCACCAACCTGTGGGTCAGTGCCTCTCACCACACACCAATGATGTTCATGCCTAGCCTAATCAATTTAAAATAGACCATAGGCTATAAATATATATGTTAATTTAACTTGATATAAATGGGGCAAACATTACATTGTTTTCAGCATTAAAAGCTCATACGCATCAGAATGCTTGGAAGCTAAAACGATATAGGCCTCTTTGAATAAACACGATCAAAAATATTACTTTTTAACGCCTATGCTGGGGCTGAAATGTCCCTTTAATTTGTTTTACACATTTAAGAATTGTTTTGGGGGAAAATAAGATAAATATACAATACAGTACATTCAAACTCGAGGTGATGTAGTTATAATGATATATTTACAAGATGGCCGCCTTTTGTGATTCATGGCACCGGACTGTTCTGTCAGTGAACAGTCAGGCTCATTTTTCCTCCCTCTTTATACTTTTCATCATCATTTTTGTTGACATTTAAAGACACAAAACTTTAAGCTGTCACAAAGATTTGGAGCTCGTGCAGAGAACAGGAAAGAAACAATTCAAATTCTGTCAAATTAGTGAGACTTAAATTTACCTTCATTCTATAAAATGTGTTGGATTTGGTAAACTGTAGAACATGTCCTGCTATGGGGCGGCTGTGGCTACTAAAAATTCAAACTCAATTTCAATACTAAGGAATAGATACGATACTCAATACTGATCTCACTGCTATAAATCCATTCTCTAACTGTGGTGTTAATACTCCCCGACAGATATTTCCACATGGTTCTCATCCAACAGCATCTCTTATTGGATTATATTGTCTGTCCTTGCCAGCTGCTTCCTTATGGTTCTCATCCAACAAAATGTAAAATATTGAAAGTGATAATCATTCAGTCTCATTTTTGTTCTTAAATAGAAGTGTTGTCATGGTAGTAAAACTTCAAACTGGATTTTGAAACTAAGGAATAAACTCGATACCAATTCCGATACCACAATGATAATAAAAACACTTTCTTTAAACAATATACTGTTATTTTCCACATTAAATGGTAATGCTTTGTTTTCTATTCCCATGTGGCCTTATATCTGTGTAATCCTCAGAGGTCCAGGTAGGTTCTATAGTGGTCCATGGACGTATACTAGTCTATGTGTCTTATACTTGTGAAAGATACAGCTCAAGATCATTCTAAACATATTCAGGAAAGGTTTATTTCTGTCCTGTCAATGGGACGTTTTTAGTATCGATACCTGTGAAAAATGAATATCTAGTTTTGATACTAGTTTTAAAGTCTATTAGTATCTGATTTTCGATACTTTTGACAGCCCTAGCAGCCCTTGCCTCAGAGTTTGAGTTCACAGTGTCTCAAGTATGTTCTGAACCTCCAAAAAACGTAATCCAACTGAAATGCTTACAACCATTATCAGGAAGGGCATCTGGTGTAAAAAGAAATCACAGGAAAACTGCTTCACTGTAAACTGTGGATTGATAAGTAGTTGGTAAATGGTGACATTTTATATAGCACTTCAAGGCTCAAAGTGCTTTACATCAAGGAACCACTCACCCATTCACACACACATTCATACACCAGTGTACACAGACACTGGGGGCGAAGGGGGGTTAAGTGTCTTGCCCAAGGACACAATGACAGCCTTCATTTGTGGGAATCACTGGAATCACATTGCCAGCCTGTGGGTTAGTGGATCTGACCGATCTACCAATGGTATTTATGTCGAGAGTTCTTAGTTTAAACTTGGGGAGACAATGCTGCTGCTCGAGACAAACCACACAACTATAATTTAGTTTCTATTTGTTTGAATCAATTCAAACATTTTCTGAAAATAATAAGAAATAATTTTGTACAAAGTCAAAAAGGACCAGTGTTGATGAAAGGGGCTTAATTTTGTCCCAGCTGCTGTGGACCCCTGAGTAACATCCGTGGTAGTGCTAGAACGACCTCTTTAAGATCACACAGTTGTTGAAAGCTTTTTTGAAACAAACTTGCGCATATATGGGCACTATTTGGCCCCATCCACATTATGCTAAAGTGCTCTGTAAAGCAGATGGAGAAAGGCCCAAACATGTGGTTAATGCTGCTTTAGTTTCTCAAGACAAATTGGATTTTCCTCGATAGCTCAGGAGCCATTTTCTATGTCGTTCAAAGTGCCACAAACAAGCAGTTAGAAAAAGTATATGTTTAGATTAGCTTCAGCATTTCAAGGTGCACTGCGTAACCTTTCTGGTGGAGGGTATGTATGGAGATGTTATCACTTGTCTTAGAATGTTAGTATAGCATTAAGGTCAAGTTCAACACAAGAATGCACGTTTTCAAGGTATGTTTGAGCAACTAAAACACTCATAATGAACTAAATGATGTAGGTGTATACTTCAATGGTATACTAAGGAACACTCCACGCAAAACAAGAAACCAGAAAAGTTACACAGTATAACTTCAACATAAGCAACTGTACCAAGGAGTGGGCACTCAGCAACACCAGTCAAACCTGTTGCTAACATTAGCGGGAGAGACCTTGAAGAAATAAGGCGCTCGATTTGTCTGTTACTAATGTTCATATCTTGATTTACAGACACAATAGTGAAATAAAAACCCAGGATCACGTAGCGCAAGTTAATATGAACATTTTAAGACCAAAATGATGAGCCTGACAGTTGCAGTTACAGAGAGAGGGGCCACAGTTTTACAATGTAAAGTGAACCAGTGTCAGTGGAGCTGAAATTTGGAAAATGGCGGCTAGCAGGTTAGGTATGTCCATTTATATATAGAGTCTATGATACTAACATACTGAGCCATAGTCTTGATCTCGAAGCTCACTGGAATGGCCTCACTGTTCACAGGGTTTAAAATAGCACAGCTGACACCAGAGGTCCCCATTCCGAGTAACCCTCCATTTTAAGGCCCATCAGTCATCTCCCAGCTCTAAAGTTGGCAATCAATTGTATCTGCGAATGGATCCTAAATGCATTGTGGGTAACGGGCCCATGAGCGCTGAGGGGAGTAAACTCAGACAAAGGAGGGAATAAGACGGAGCAGATGGAGAGGAGAGATTGGGAGAGTGGGATATTGTAAATCACCTGGATGCACAAAACAGTTTAGTCTGCAGAGATGGAGGACGCCAGCTTCTTTTCAGCTCCAAAGAAAAGAGCTTCAGTTTAAAGATGCTTCTGTTTATTACCTGTTGAACGCCGTCGTGAAACAGTGATAGATTTGTGTTCTCATGTTATAATAGCAAGGTCGCTAGCAACTTTACGATACACCCATAGACTGTATATACATGGACATAGCTAACCTGCTAGTCGCGCCGCCGTGTAAAGTGAATTGGAGTCAATTCACTTTACACGGCAGCACTTTACACTGTAAAACTGTGGCCCCTCTCTCTGTAACTGCTGCTGTCAGACTCGTCATTTTGGTCTTAAAATGCTCGTATTAATCCGCTCTACATGATCCTGGGGTTTTTATTTCACTGTTGTGTCAAAATATGAACAGTAATAACGGACAAATCATCTTTCTTTCCCCCTGAGGTCACTTCTGCTAGCGTTAGCACCAGGTTTGATTGATAGTGTTGCTAAGCACCTGTCCCCTGCTAAACAAGAGGTGTGGGCAGGAAGGGGCATTACCTTTAACAGCTTCGCTCCATATTGTCTCTGTGGTTGCTATGATGCTCACGATCAGATTTCCAAATATGGAACCTGGCTTCAAATTGGCCCCTATAACTGCTCGCCTCGATGAGCTTCATTTGACTGGAGCCAAAAGCTATGGGTGACGTCACACTTACTTAGTCCACTTCTTTATACACGCTATGGATACATCTTCTGCTTGTGTGTGTGGAGCTGGTGGTATTTACAACCAGGTTATGGTTTGTAGCTGCTTCAGTCGATCAGAACGAAAGCCAAATTCCAAAGCAATAAAAAGCGGGGCTCACATTTTTCTTTTGCCTAATGCAGTGAAGGAGAGAAGGGCAGAAAAATGTTCAATCCAGAATAGGTTTTCAATCTGAAGTCACTGTGATCTGATTTTTACATCTTAAAATGTGAAAAACAGAAGTAGTACATTTTAAATTGTTTGCAGTGGTCCAAATTTAACAAAGGAGACAATCAAGTGCACCTCAAGATTAACCTGTCACTTTTTTATATAGCGCTTTCCCACCTTTAAGGCTCAAAGAGCTTTCAAGGAACCACTCACCCATTCACAGACACATTCATACACCAGTGTTTCATACACCAGTGTACGAAAACATTGGGGGGTGAGTTGGTTTAAGTGTCTTGCCCATGGACACAATAACAGCATTCATCTGTTGGAGCTGGAATCACACCGCCAATCTTCAGATCAGTGGACAAACACTCTATTAACTGAGCTACTGCCGTTACTGTCATAAACTGAGCACTCTCCCTGTTGCTCTGGGCTGATTTAGTTGGAGTAAGTGGCATTTACAGCCGGGATACAGTTTGCTCATGTTGTGTTTTTATTGCTCATTCTGCTGTGGCTGTACTGCGCTGCTCCTCAGAGTCATAAACATTAATTCAGTTCATCTCATCTTGTACACAAAGCTAACAGCTGATTTCACATGACTTGGCATAAGAGCAT
>JACM01077309.1:0-20476 GCA_000787095.1 Periophthalmodon schlosseri | reverse complement strand
TAAACCAGAACTAAACCAGGACTAAACCAGCACTAATCCAGGACTAAACCTGGTCTATAGCAGGACTAAAACTATATGGGTTTATTTTTAACACATTCATAGTTTGAGCAAACAAAAATACAGTACACAAATAACAACAACTAGAAAAAATTATCGATGTTGATAAAGATTTGTGCTGAATTTTGTAACAAAATTCAGCACAAATCTTTCTCAAATTCACAATATTTGAAGCTTTATAAGACCTCAGAATCTGTGCAAAATACATTTACTTTTTACTCTTTAAGTACATTTTTAAACAGGTACTTCAACTTAAAGTAGATTTTTTTTCATGTGATACTTTTAGTTTTACTTGAGTATTTTTTGCTCTGGTATCTGTACTTTTACTTAAGTAACAAAACTGAGTACTTCTTCCACCGGTTGGTACAAAATGGGTTGGGAATCCATCCTCTCTGCACACCTCCGACTGAACGAGCCTGGCGATATATTTGTTTTCTCTGGGGAGTAAAACCACCTTGGCGTCGGCAGGCGGGCGGAGTCCAAGGCCTTGCGCGCATCAATCACTGTTCACGCTGTCAGCTGGAGCGTTTGTGGAGGAGCAAAGCCGACGAATGCCAAAAGATCCAAGGAAAATGAACGCCAATGCCAAAAGATCCAAGGAAAATGATCGCCAATGCCAAAGCCCAATCTGTCTGCTCCTCTCCATAGTCACCTGTACTGCACCTTTACTCAACGAGACGTGTTCATATTCAAGGCACAGACACCGCGAGTCGTTTGGGGATAAACAGGAGACGATATCAAGGTACGTGGATACAGGTTCAAAGGATGGTTGTAGATAACGGGCGGAGTTAAAGGGAATAGGTTTTGCTAAATCAGATTCTTAGACATGTTAAAGCTGTATCTGATTTGTACCGTCTCAAAAACGTGAAAAACAGAACAGGTTCATTTTAAACGGTTTGCAGTGGTCCAAAGTTATTCCTCACTTAACTTATGCATTATGAGCATCCTAATTATTCACAGTGATGAGTTTGTAAGTGCTTTTCTCAACGCCCAGAGACGAGAGCAGAGCTTAACGTGATGGTAAGTTAGCAACAATTATCATGTTAGCAGCGCACTTCCTGATAATAAATGCTTTATAATTAGACTAAACCAGGACAAAACCAGGACTCATCCAGGGCTAAACCAAGACTAAACCAGGACTAAACCAGGACTAAACCAGGACTAAACTGGGACTAAAATATATCTGTTTGGGGCAAGACAAATTTGGTTCAAAAACATGGGAATAAAATAGTCTATTCATTATTTAAAGAGGGGGTATTATGCAAAATCGATTTTTTTTTTTTTTAGCCTGATTGTATTGTGATAACGCTCTGAAGGGGGAGAGACTTAACGCAGGGAGTAGAGAGAGGAGACTGAAAAACAAAAGTGAAACTTCTAAAACATGTTAATACGTTGTTTTTGGCAAATATAGCATTTTCAAAGCAATAAAAGGAAACATGGTGATCTAAATATATTATGTGTTATCAGTTAATACCCCATAGAAGTAAAATACTCCTCTTTAAAACATATGGTGTTATGTTTGCATGTTTGAGTCATTCTGCCTCCTTCAGTCAAATGGGAGGAAGTGCTTATCTGAGTTGCTGTTCTGAGAGAGCTGCTAATGAGCTGCTAATTGGCCATTTCAAGCATCATACCTCAAGTTTTCCAGCAGAGGGTGGCAGTTTATTGAGGCTCTTTCGGTGAAAGTGAAATAGTTACATGCTCATACACCAGTGTCTTGCCTAAGGACACAAACAAAATATATGGTGAATGAAGAGTTAAATTAAGTTTTTTTAGACACTCAATGACACTTTACATTGCATTATCCATCCACTCCAAACCTGGTGGGATAAGCTCAATGGTGGAAGGTAACAAAGTACAAGTACTAAAGTAGAATTTTTAGGTATCTGTTCTTTTCACAGTGGGTACTTTTTACTTCACTACATTTGAGAGCAGGCATTTGTACTTTCTAAACCACTACCTTTTTGAACAGGACTGAAAAGTAAAAAGTACGTTTATATGATTTGTTTTGAACAGGACTGAAAAGTAAAAAGTACGTTTCATATGATTTGAGGGGTTGTTTTTACCATGTTCATGGTAACATCCTGACTAAAGTTTTCGAGTTCAAGCTTCAGCTTTGAGCAAAAAGAAATACACAAAATTCATAAGAAAAATTAAGAAACTAATTCATATTGTTACTGTTGAACAAAATATGTATCATTTTTAATCAAGATCACTACATTTAACATTTTAACACATTAACAACTCTTTATCAAAATGTAAAAAGTAAAGGTATTTATTTACCTTTACTTTTTACATTTTTATGCAGGTAATTAAATACTTTTACTTGAGTAACTTTTTACCTCTGTATCTGTACTTTTACTTAAGTAACAAAATTGAGTACTTCATCCACCACTGGATAAACTATACTTCCTTAGCCACAGCTGTCCTGAGGCAGACTAACAGAAGCGAGGCTGCCAATCTGCCCCATCAGCCCCAGGGACCATCACCAACGCTCATGAACACCACATTTATACTCATGTTTATACTTGGCACCACGCCGCTGTCACTCTGATTGGTCAGAACTGATCACATGGTAGATGTTTCTGTGGTCACATGTTGGGCGGTGCTGGGCTGGCATTGAGGTATTGGCATTGAAGTAATGTGGAAGAAAAAAATCTCTTTGAGCATTAGGCCACACTGAGCACAGGCCATTGAAAACAACATGACGCCATCTTTGGTTCATCTATCAGATCTTATTATACTTCCATGGGCAGAGGAGTCTTCAGGGGAGGGACAAAGGGGTCTGATATCCGAGACTCCAGGGCCCAGAATTGGAACATCTGCCTATTAATTTATATTAGAGGGGGCCCATGTGAGCTTTCTTGCCTCGGGCCCTCAAATTTCTGTCAACAGCCCTGTCCACGGGCCCAACCCTGCTTAGCTTCTGAGATTAGACGAGATGGAGCATTGTCAAGGTGGTCAGGCTACAAACACAGCCAATATTTTTGTGACAAACTTGGAATTTTTTGTAGCGTAACACTGCATTAAGTGAGAACATATGCAAGCTCAGATGTGCTGCGAGATTAATTCTAGCCTCTACCTCTCAACTACTATGCATTTTTAGCCCCCCTTCTTGCCCTTTCACCTGTATACCACCCCTCTCCTCACAGCCACATCATAAGACCCCCATGTTAACCCTTAATCTTCCTCTCCATTGTGTGGTGTTGGTAATCCGTGATTTTAGCCCGCGTATCTGACCTGAATCTCTGCTTTCTCCTCTCTCACACTCACGCCCCCTTGACTCTGTTAACTCCAAAGAATTTTAAACCTGTCCGTGTCCTCACAGTACTGCATTCTCCATTGGTATTTTAAGCAAAGAGCTGTGAGGTCTTAGAAGTCAGCTGCCAATAATTCCTATGAGGATTCAACTTCAGACCTGAAAGAAACTTCAATATAGAAAGTTATTTTACTTCTTATAATACAACAAAGTACCAATTTGGCACTACTTAATAACTACACCTTAAATAGCCTTAATAAAGCATGAACAAAGACTTAATTCATAATGATCAGATCGTTAATTAAGAACTATTCAGGCTTAGTAACTACTTAATTACTACCCTAACTTCTAACCCCTTAATTAAAGGTCCTATTTTATGTAAAATTGACTCTTGTGAGCTTTAAGCCATGTTATAATGTTGTTACCTCTTCAAAAACATACCTGGAGTTGTTTTTTGTTTCATTCACACGTTCACACGAGTAATCTTTTATCTACATCTCCAAACCTGAAAATGCTCTGTTCCACCTTGTGATGTCATGAAGCAGTAGTTTTCAGGTCAACAGCTACATTTTACCCTTAGTTCAGTTGAGATGGGGAATTCCAGGGGTGAAATCATCCATATGATTCTAGTGAAGGTGAATGGAGTTTAAAAACACAGTGGAGCACTTCCTGTATTATCACATGACATCAAAGGTGAAACAGAGCTTTCTGTTTGAGAAGAACTCAACCTAAATATGCAGGGTTTGTGTGTTAAACATGTGTGAATGAAACAAAACACAACTCCAGGTCTGTTTATGATGAGGAAACAAGATTATAACAGAGATTAGAAAATAGTGTAATATGGCCCTTGGATTTACCAAGCCTGAATCCTTCTTAGTAAACTATGAATAAACGATTTGTTCACTATGTATCAAATCTTTCTTCATGTTTTTCAAGTGTAATTAAAGGTATCATTTGTAATTAGACTGGCCGACCTGCCCCTGTTGCATTCTCGCATGTCACCACTAGATGCTATCTACGTTACTGCTGTCTGATAGTGTGCCAGCTTTGGCCTGACAGAAGAAGACCAGAGAGCATAGGTGAGTCTGAACTAAGGCAGGTGAGGGCGCACTGGAAGTGACGTAAGTGCCCTTCAGTGCACCTGACAAAGTGTGCAACTGTTGAATAACCATTGGGACATGGCCTAGGTGTGCCTGAGCAAAGAGGCCAGGTGGGGGGGTTCCACATCTGCCATTTACTGGTAAAAAAAAATCAAATAAAGTTACAGATGGTAGCTTTAAGGTGTAGTTATTATAAAGTGGTACCAATATTTGAATATAGCCTTTGTTTTAACCAGATTATTGGGGTTAAAATGAGACAGGCCATTGTTAATCTGTCTTGAGTCTAATTGTCTCATTGTTCTGTTTTAAAATGCATGTACATAAATCCAGTGGTGGAATGTAACAAAGTACAAGTAGGAAAGTATTATAATTAAGTACAAATCCTAGGTATATGTACTTTACTTAAGTAGATTTTAAGATGGATTTTTTTTTTTTACTTTTACTTCATTACATTTGAGAGCAGGTATCTGTACTTTCTACTCCACATTTTTGAACAGGACTGAAAAGTAAAAGCAATTTTTTTATTATTGTCTGAAACCTACAGAAAAGGCTGACGGTTTATTTTTTTTATCATGTTAATAATCTGACCAAACAAAAATATACAAATAAAAACAGCTAAAAAAAAAGATTGATTCAATTGTTTCTGTTGAACAGTACAAATCTTTATCAAAATCACTACATTTGAAGCGTCATAAGACCTCACAATATGCGTGAAATACTTTTACTTTTTACTCTTTAAGTACATTTTTAAACAGGCACTTTAATACATTTACTTAAGTAGATTTTTTCATGTGATACTTTTACTTTTACTTGAGTCTTTTTTTGCTGCTGTATCTGTACTTTTACTTAAGTAACACAACTGAGTACTTCATCCCCCACTGCATGAATACTGCAGTAGAAGAAAGGAAAGAAAAACAAAGCAGCTTTGTGGAAAATATTGTACATGTTTTATTGTTTATGCTGTAGAGCTGGAGACCTGACTGACCACACCCACTGTGTGAAAACAGTATAAATGACATGGAAACTGAATTACCCCCAACAGTGATGTTCAAACCTTATGCACCAAGTACCACTGCAGACAATATCAGGCTTCATACAGCAGGACTGAACCAGATCTAAACCAGGACTAAAATAGGTCCTCCTAATGATCTAAAAAAAAAATAATAATAATAAGTAGCACTAAATCTGGACTAAACCAGGATTAAACCATGTCTACACTGGGATTTAACCAGGTCTGAACCAAAATTTAAACCAGGACTACATCAAGTCTAAACATGTCTATACCAGAACCGAACAATGGATTTATACCAGGACTGGATTACCACTGTAAACTCATTTCTCCAATGGGACAAATAAAAGTGTATTCTGTCCTATTTCTACCAGAATCAGATATAGTTTAGAGTCGGTCTAAACCCGGACCCAACCAGGAAAACTGTGAAAGAGCCCTTAAGTATTTGAAATTGGGACTTTAAAACAGAAGTAAACAAGGTATAAACCAGGACTAAACCAAGATTAAACCATGTCAAAACTAAAATGTAAACTAGACTAAAACAGGACCTTAGCCAGTTCTAAACCAGGACTTAAACCAGATCTAAACCAAGTCTAAACCAGGATTTAACTGTTCCAAGGTGGGACGGTAGTGAACCAGGTCTAAACCAGAACTAAATCAGGACCAATCCTTGTCTAAAGCAGGTTTAAGCAAGGACTATACCAATATTATACCATGCTAAAACTATGATTTAACCATGACTTAAACTAGTACTTAAACCAGTTCTAAACCAGATCTAAACCAGGTCCAGTCTCCAGATGGCACCCATGTACCACCAGTAGTGTGTGCACCCCAGTTTGAGATTCACTGCCCTTTATAATGTATTGAATCTTCTTACATGATCTTCTCCATCCTCAGCATGTTTATCCGGGCCAGTCTGGAGAACCAGCGGTTGGAGTGCGTGTTATTATGGGATGCCGTCTGCACAAAGCCAAATTTCTGAAACAGGGCGATCGCTGCCGTTTGAGAAGAACTAACATCTAGTACCACACGACCGTACCCGCGCTCTTTGCAAAAATCCATCACCTTTTGCATCATCTCCGACCCAAAATATTTACGTCGCCACGGATACGCCACAACAAGGTGCATGAGTTCTCCGTAACTCCCGATGTCTTGACCGAATTCGCTTTCCTCGCCAATAACGCCGCCATTCCAATCGTCGAATCGCTCGCCTTCCACTTCGGAACGTTTCCCGATCACAGCCGTGATACCAACCGACTTTTGCTTCCCCTTAACTTCGGTTTCCGCCACCCAAAACGCGCTATCAGGGTTGTCGAGGTAGCTAGCTTGAATGTTAGCCATGTCCGCGGTCATCCTCTGCTCCATGTAGCCTTCATAGATTTCGTTGCAGCAGTAGTAAAGTAGACCAGCCCATGCGCTTCCAAAGAGGAAAGCTTGGAAGTACGAGCTACCTCCCAAAACGTAGCCAGCCATGGAGATGCTCAAAGCGATGCCTATGTGATCCGGATGACTCAGGGTCTTGAAGAAAGCCGGATACACGTGTTCCATGATGCCGTCGCGGAAAAGTGACATCACAGCGGGCTGGTCGGAGGGAGCGTACTTCCGGATTGAGAATGGGACTGAAACAAAAATGTAAGATGAGTATTTCGGATGACATCACAACATCTTATAAAGTAGTGTTTAAATTCCCTGTACCTGATGTTTTTTGCATGTATTTGAGCAAAATTTGTCCTTCCCCCAGTACAGATATATTGTACAAGCAGCTCAGTCAAAATACGTTTGCTGTGTACTGCATCTAATTGTGAAGTGTTTTATTGTTTGAGAATCAGGAGGTATGTGGTAGCATGCTAGTTGTTGTTAGCTTTACTGTGACTAAGCTTGGGTCCTGACTAGAACTACGAAGTACTTCACACATAAGTCCTGTGCTCAGGTCTCTGCACTGGCTCCTGTGGCTCAGAGAATAGACTTTAAAGCAGCTCTGCTTGTTACAAGTCTCTCCATGGCCCAGCACCAAAGTACATCTCCGACATGTTAGTGCCATATGAATCATCTCACACTCTGAGGACCTCAGGGACCAGCCTCCTGCTGGTGCCCAGAGTCAGAACTAAACATGGGAAATCAGTGTTTCAGTTTTATGCAGCTAAAACCTGAAGATGTGAGACAGGCCTCTACTTTGACAATGTCCAGGCAATCGGTTCCGTTTAGCTGTGCATATGACTGAAAGGTTTTTATTCTGCACTCTTCTCTTTTAATGTTAATTTTATGATGATTATTTATGATTATTTATGTTTTGTTTTGTTGTATTGTGATTTTAATGTTTTTCTTATTCTGTAAAGCACTTTGAATGACTTTGTGTACGATTTGTGCAATACAAATAAACTTGTCTTGCCTTGATAGTTGTGAAACACACTTATAAACTCATCGCTGTGAATAATTAGGATGCTCGGAGTACATAAGGTAATGAACTAGTTCTGTTTTTCATGTTTTTAAGATGGTAAAAATCAGGTACAAGTACAAAATTTATTTTTGGATATTACTTCTGAAAACACCCCATAATGGGGCAACAATAGTTCAGTTTTTGTCTTGTCCACTGATCCGAAGGTTGGCGGTTCGAATCCCGCTCTCGACATAAACATCATTGGTTGAGCGGTCAGATCCACTGACCCACAGGTTGGCGGTGCGATTCCAGCTCCCACACATGAATGCTGTCGTTGTGTCCTTGGGCTTAACCCACCTCGCCCCAGTGCCTGCGTACACTGATGTATGAATGTGTGTGTGAATGGGTGAGTGGTGCTTTAAAGCACTTTGAGGTGGAAAAACGCTATATAAAAATGTGACTATTTACCATAATTGATCCTGGCTAGCTCTTGCCCCCATCTGAAAGACGGACATTGTTGTTGAATAGAAACCACCAAATAGACTACATTCAAACTGATCTGTTGTAGTTATTTCAATAGGAAGCCAAATAATTTGCCTAATAATCTGAATTAAAGTAGATTACGACATTGGCTAAGTCTGTACTACTGAACAGCACCATCATTAGAAATCAACATGTGACACGTTCCATTATATAAGACATATTTTGACTGCTCTTTTTACATTACAGATTGCCATAGTGGGCTCATAGGGTCAAGGTATATACTTTAAATCTTTCATTTGACCCATCCAGTGCAGCACTTGGGGACTCATCTCGAAATCTTGAGCTAGTTTTGGTCAGGACCTTAGCTGGAGGATATGACCTTTTGTGCATGTTTTGGGTTGATGGGGGAAACCGGACACAGACAGAACATGCAAACTCCACACAGAAAGGCCCAGGAGTCAAACCCACAACCTTTTTCTGATGAAATGCTAGCCACCATTGATTTGGCAGATTTTTTTTATGCCAGATGCCCTTGGTTGGTTTGAGAGGCTACAGATTTTTTTTTTTCCACTTAAAGGTCCAAAATTATGCAAAATTGACTCTTGTGAGGTTTTAGCCATGTTGTAATTCTGCTACCTCATCAAAAACATACCTGGAGTTGTGTTTTGTTTCATTCACACGTTTGAGTAACACTTTATTATTAGTCTGTCTACATCTCCAAACCTCAAAATGCAATGTTCCACCTTGTGATGACATGAAGCGGTAGTTTTCAAGTTTTTGCTTTTTGTTCAATAGAAATCGGCAATTCCGGGGCTGAAATCATTGAAATGATTCTAGCGAAGCTGTGTGGAGTTTAAAAACACAGTGGAGCACTTTGTGTATTACCACATGACGTCACAGGGTCGAGCCGAGTGCTTTCAATTTGAAAGAAGAACTCAGCCTAACAAACAAACAAACAAAACACAACTCCAGGTCTGTTTTGATGAGGAAACATTATAACAGATCAGATCAAATAGTGTAATATGAGTCTTTTAAATGCGTCTTTATATTTCACATTGCTCTGCTAAATTCCAGTCTGAGGCTGGGGATAATCTGCTTGTTGCAATCACAAATTCCTGATGGATTTCACAATGGGCTTAACACAATCATGTAATGCTCTCAAAAACTAAACATAAAATAACATCACATTACATCTAATTTAAACCTATACTGTGTAATTTTTCTGACTGGGGGAATACGCCACCTGTTTTTTTCCACAGAGACATTATTATTTCACCTTGAATGTTTCACAGTATGTCATTAAACTGATCTATCTCCATGTATGTCTCCAATCAGATGATGCTACCAGATCAAGTTACCGCTCAGATCTGTGGAGAGGCAACACCACCCACAATAAGAGAGTACTTTTTCAACACTTGTACTTGAACAAATACTAGATATGCTTAACGCCATAGCAACTGTGGAACATTATAGGCAAAGAAATAACGTGACCATGAAGAAAAGCAGGTAGCCAGAAAAATTACGCAGTGCTCCTTTAATTCATCTTGTTCCTCGCCATACTGAAAAACGACCTTAACGTCTGAGAGATGAGGGTGGAAAAACACAATTAGAATTAATACGACGTTTTAAAATGCTGCAAAACACATTTATAAAGGCGCTAATGATATAATGAAAGTTAATGAGGCAACGAAGAGGAAAAAGTCAAAAGAAATTTACTTTAGAAACATGAAATTATTATAAGCTAAGTTATTCATGTACCCTCCCTGTGTCATTATCGCTATTGTTCCTAATCACTTTGAGAACATGAAAATATAAAATGGTTAAAAATAGTATATGAATCTTACTGTTGTTTTTGGGCGCCATGGCGTTTAGTTCCAGGTCTGTGGTTGGTCTGAAGGACTTAGCGCAGCAGCTAGCTCTCGACTTAAGCCACACACAGAGGAGGAGAATTAGCCGATCACAAAAGGATTGAACTAGGTCGCACTCTGAACCAACCAGCTCAAGTTAGCAAAGGTCTTATTTATACTCATAATTAAATACTTTTGAGACAACAGTGGCGCAGTCAGCCTGTAGGTTCACACACACCAGCCAAAGGGTTATTGGTTCAAATGTCATCTCAAGTAAACGCTAATGATGTTAGCAAAGGTTTTAGTCCTGTGTAGCTTCTTGGCTGTTATACAGATTGGTCATATTGTTAAAGATATTTAAGCTTTCTCTGTGAATACTAATTAGCAAAAAAGTCTTATTTATGCTCACACAATCAGTAGGTTCACCCTCCAACCAAAGGGTTATTGGTTCAAATATCACCTGAAGTAAATAATGGTAAATGGTCACATTTTTATATAACTCTTTTCCACCTTCAAGGCATCAAAGCGCTTTACATCATGGAACCACTCACCCATTCACACACACATTCATACACCAGGGTATGCAGATACTGGTGGCGAAGTGGGCTGAGTGTCTTGCCCAAGGACACAACTACAGCAATCATCTGTGAAAGCTGGAATTGCACCACCAAACTGTGGGTCAGTGCATCTGACCACTCTACCAATGATGTTTAAGTTGAGACCTGGAGTCAAACCACCAACCTACAGATCAGTGGACAACCACCAACTGAGCTACTGTCGCCCCGGAAGTGATGCTGCCAATCTGTGACGTCATCCCCTCCAACCACAACCAATCACTTAGTCACACACTTCATATTAGGCAAGGTGGGTGTCTTGCCCAAGGACTGGTCTGAGCTTGGATTGAACCACTGACCTCTTTTACCTCTGCTGAGCTGTTATTGCTTGGTCTGGAATGTTCCACAGTATGGTATTAAACCTATCTATCTCCATAGACACAACAAGCAGGAGCACCACCAGTATGAATGCACGCTGTTCAAGGTATTTTTATGTAACAAAAAACACCAGTAACTGAATAAATGTTAGATAGACAAGTTTAATCCCACACTGTGGAACATTCCAGGCGAAGCACGTCTCCATGGGAACATCTGAAAAGTTACATAATACACCTTTAACAAACATTCCAACCATCTATGAGAATCTGTAGCCTAGACCTAGTGCTAGCCTTTACTTGGTTTAGTCCTGTGGTAGTCCTTGTTTAGTCCTTCTTTTGACTGGGTTTAGTCCTGGTTTAGTCCTGATTTGGTCCTTGTTCAGACTTGGTTTAGTCCTGTGATAATGCTGGTTTAGTCCTAGCCTATACTTGGTTTAGTCCTGTGGTAGTCCTTGTTTAGTCCTTCTTTTGACTGGGTTTAGTCCTGGTTTAGTCCTGATTTGGTCCTTGTTCAGACTTGGTTTAGTCCTGTGATAATGCTGGTTTAGTCCTAGCCTATACTTGGTTTAGTCCTGTGGTAGTCCTTGTTTAGTCCTTCTTTTGACTGGGTTTAGTCCTGGTTTAGTCCTGATTTGGTCCTTGTTCAGACTTGGTTTAGTCCTGTGATAATGCTGGTTTAGTCCTAGCCTATACTTGGTTTAGTCCTGTGGTAGTCCTTGTTTAGTCCTTCTTTTGACTGGGTTTAGTCCTGGTTTAGTCCTGATTTGGTCCTTGTTCAGACCTGGTTTAGTCCTGTGATAATCCTGGTTTAGTCCTAGCCTATACTTGGTTTAGTCCTGTGGTAGTCCTTGTTTAGTCCTTCTTTTGACTGGGTTTAGTCCTGGTTTAGTCCTGATTTGGTCCTTGTTCAGACCTGGTTTAGTCCTGTGATAATCCTGGTTTAGTCCTAGCCTATACTTGGTTTAGTCCTGTGGTAGTCCTTGTTTAGTCCTTCTTTTGACTGGGTTTAGTCCTGGTTTAGTCCTGATTTGGTCCTTGTTCAGACTTGGTTTAGTCCTGTGATAATGCTGGTTTAGTCCTAGCCTATACTTGGTTTAGTCCTGTGGTAGTCCTTGTTTGTCCTTCTTTTTGACTGGGTTTAGTCCTGGTTTAGTCCTGATTTGGTCCTTGTTCAGACTTGGTTTAGTCCTGTGATAATCCTGGTTTAGTCCTAGCCTATACTTGGTTTAGTCCTGTGGTAGTCCTTGTTTAGTCCTTCTTTTGACTGGGTTTAGTCCTGGTTTAGTCCTGATTTGGTCCTTGTCTGGTTTAGTCCTGGTTCAGACCTAGTTTAGTCCTGTGGTAGTACTTGTTTAGTCCTTCTTTTGACCTGGTTTAGTCCTGATTTAGTCCTTGTTCAGACCTGGTTTAGTCCTGGTTCAGACCTAGTTTAGTCCTGTGGTAGTACTTGTTTAGTCCTTCTTTTGACCTGGTTTAGTCCTGGTTTAGTCCTTGTTCAGACCTGGTTTAGTTCTGGTTCAGACCTGGTTTAGTCCTGTGGTAGTCCTGGGTTAGTCTTAGTAAACTAGTCATAACTACTCAAAAGCACAATTATGAGTAGTAGTAAATATGAATGTCTTTAAAGCTCCCTCGACAAAGTGCGTCCCTGGACCACTAGTTGGGAAACACTGCTAAAACAAACTTACCAGACCTTAAATGACTTTGATTATGAGTGATCTGATCTTAAATTGAAGATGTAGTCAGATTATCCAAACGCACGTTCTAATTGAAATGAACCCTGGTGTACAAAACGTGCTGTGCTTAGGAGAGCTAAGTGAGTTATCTTAAGTCCTAATCTGCTCCATCGCTGGAGTAAAGAGGTGGATTTCACTCTTAACACATCCAGAATTTATTAAGTCAGAAAAGTGAGAGAAATGGACCATTTAAAGTCCTCGCAAAGTCTCTTTCTACAAGTCAGTATGAAATGGAATAATAGGAGATGGTCTATAGTAGCTCAGGGGTGTATAGGCTTCAAGTGATGGTTTAGACCTGGCTTAGACCTGGTTTAGACCTGGTTTAGACCTGGTTTAGACCTGGTTTAATCCACTAGTCCTGGTTTTGGAACTGGTTTAATGATGTAGTCCTGGTGTGGTAGCCTAGACCTGGTTTAAGGCCAAGGTTAAGGTATATTTTGTTAAGGTAAATTTGTCCTCTGTATTTGACCCATCCTTCAGTGACACCGGGGCACCTCATCAGGAGCAGTGGGTGTGAGGTCCGACGCCCGGGACCCATCTCTGTGATCTTGTTGCTAGGTTTGGTCAGGACTACTTTAGCTAGAGGTTTTGACTTACGGTGCATGTTTTTGGGTTGACGTGGTTTAGTCCTGTGGTAGTTCTTGTTTAGTCCTTCTTTAGACCAGGTTTAGTCCTGGTTTAGTCCTTGTTCAGACCTGTTTTAGTCCTGTGGTTTATTCTTACTTTAGAGTTAGTGTAGTTTAGTTCTTGTTTAGTTCTAGTTTAGTTTGGTTACAGTCCAGGTTTAGTCCTGGTTCAGATCTGGTTTTATTTAGTACCTGGTTTAATCCTACTTTAGTTTATGTAAAGCGCTTGAAGGTGGAAAAGCGCTATATAAAAATGTGATTTATAGATTAATTTTAGTCCTAAAATGCCCAATAAATTACATATACCCTAGTTAAGATCTGGTAGTAGACCTAGTTTAGACTCACTCAGACACTATATTCATACAACAAAATTAAGTGTCTTGCCCAAAGACACAACAAAGCAGGGATTGAACCACGGCAAACTCTGAGCCATTGCTGATATACTGTAAAGGGGCTGATTTTTAATGTAATAAAGTCAAATTAGTTTTGTCCTAATACAGATATATTGCAAAAGTACAGCGTCAAAATGAGACCGCTGTGTGTTGTCTGCATCACGTTATAGTGTTTTTATTGTCCACAAACCAAGAAGCGTGCTGTTAGCATGCTAGTTGTTATCCGCCCGCTGTGAGGCCTCCGAGAGCTGTGAAAAGCGCTTATAAACTCTAAACTGAATAAATAGAATAATTAGGATGCTAGGAATGTGTTACGAATAACTTTGAACTACCGCAATGCATCGAAAATGAAGTGTTTGACGTGTTTTTAAGATAGAATCAGCTCGGGTGGCTTTGAACCTTTAAAACATTCTCTAAAATATATACAGTGTTTTCATAGCCGTGTCCTTAAGTGTCAGGTATTATAACTCCACATTGCTTTGACATGATTAGATTGTGTGGACAGTAAAGAGGCTCTTCTCCTGTTTAAGTCACCAGCTCTGCCTCATCAATGCGAGGAGCAAGCCCCAAAACACTGAGTGAAATCTGTAAACACCTTCAGCTAGACGCAGTTTGGAATGAGTCCTATTTTATGTTTGTGAAATCAGTGGTATTGGAATTGAGCAAATGAAACATACAGAATAATTTAAAGTGGACAAATCATGCATTATTTTTACTAACCTCTATATCTGGGAAACACATTTTCAGTCTGGACATTTGAAAAATCTGGGGTTCTGATCATAGACTATGAAGAAGTGGACTAAGGGAGTGTGACGTCATACATAGCGTTTTCGGGTCCAGTCAAATGAAGCTCATCGCAGCTAGAAGTTATGGGACGGATTTTGGAGCCGAGTGCCATATTTGACGAGCCTGACAGCAGCAGATATGGAGAGAGGGGCAACAGTTTTTCAATAGAAAGTGAATTGGAGCCGGAACTGTGCCCATGCTCACTTCCTATTTGGAACACGGTGGCCAGCAGATTAATAACCTGCTATATTTCATTTTGAATAGTTAATTACCATGGCAACAGCACAAATTTTTCATCACTGGTGAGTCTGGTCATATAGAAGTGTGCATCCCTGTTTTTCAGTCAAAGAGCAGACAAACCACACACTGCATAAGAAGAAGCAGTCCTAGTGTAACCCCATGACAGGAGCCCGTCAAAAAGATGTTTTTATCACAGGGAGAAAGTAACCCGTAATGATTGATGACTTAAGGAGGGATGAGAGAACGCTGTAGACACAAGTGGGATGTGCGCTGTAATGAGAGCAGACAAACGCGCTGTTGTTCTAAAGGCCCAGGAGAACGCTGCTCTAGTCTGCTCAAAGAAGAGATACTCGGCTCCCTGTCAAAACGGAGTCAACCGTTTCATTATTATCAAGAAGCTCAGTGATCATCAAAACCCATTTAAATGCATCGCCTTTCCTAAAATGACTTAAAATGACACACTTTGGGTTAGTATATTAGATTCAGCAGACTTTAGAATGTGATGATGTCATGCTCTCAGACGGAGGGGAAAGAGCCACTTTTCCCTGTTGATTACACTGCACTTTGCCATGAAATATCCAAAAGGTAAATTCACAATGATGAACCTGATCAATTCTATCAGTAACTAAACCCAAGTACTCATTGTAGTACAAAAGAAATCTGCATTTTAACAATATTAATTTTAGCCACCCTCTCATTTCTATTAATAATAATATCAATTTGTATCATGTGTTTTTCAAATGCAGAAAACGTCTCCTCTCGAAAATTGTCATAACATTCAGGACAAAATATAACTTCTTTTACCTGAGATGATTAAGAATTTGGTGCTTCAATTGTTGATTCTGCAAACATCTGCGCTGTTTCTCACTCCTTTATGTTGTTTTTTCCCCCTTTTTTTTAAGCAGCCATGTTTGGTTTTGACACAAACGGACCATGCGTTTCTCTGATTGGTTAATCCGCCTGTCAATCACGCCTTTTGAAATCAGGGAGACAGGATACGGCTCCAGATCCACTCGTCTTTGTAAAGCCCCATGCATTCTAAAAATGATCAGTTTCTCCTTGTAAAGAAGTATTATTTTAGAGCACTTTTGTAACTCAGTTTGAAGATCATTTTGCTCGTGAGTTAAAAATAATAATAATACATAAACCATACATTTTTGAAACCTTTCTGGGATGTGGCCAAGACAAAAACATGAATAAAATTGATTGTATGATTGAAATGACACAAAAAAGTGTCCCCATACCACAGTTTGAGAACCACTGACTATGGTGAACTTGGCAGCTCCTTTTAAAGAGTGGGTAATATGCAAAATTGGCTTTTTTTTTTAGCATTCTACCATGTTATAACACTGTTCCCTCATCAAAAACATGCCTGAAGTAGTTTTATGTCAAGCCTACGTCACCCATGCTCCCACACGGCAGTTCTCCATAAATACACAAAAGCATGATACAAAACAAT
The DNA here is from genome assembly GCA_000787095.1 of Periophthalmodon schlosseri. NCBI lineage: Eukaryota > Metazoa > Chordata > Actinopteri > Gobiiformes > Gobiidae > Periophthalmodon > Periophthalmodon schlosseri. Next base: position 4,177 of record JACM01077309.1, on the reverse strand, counting down.
ACACTACAACTTCACAAACCCGACGCGATGTGCAGTTGTTTCATTAGCAAAATGCAAGCTGTGTTATGAAAGCACTCTGAAGGGGGAATGACTCAGAGTAGCATTTTCAAAGCAATAAAAGGTAACATTCTGATGTGAATATGTATCGTGTTAGCAGTTAACAGAAGTGTCACAGAATTATATATTTCCCATTTCCACAGCCTGTTTGCTATTGGCTGAGCACGTTGTATTTTGGTGCATGTATTACTATAATTCTTGGGGTGTCTTCTCAGTTGAAGCTGTCACATATCTGCTCCCTCACAGCTCTCAGCTCAGGCATCACAGTTACCATGATGCCACTGGTTCTGACACCAACATGGATTTAACACTCACAATGTCAAACTCTCAGAAGAGATCAGACTGTTGTGAAGATGTACGTGGTATTTTTAAAATGGTTTGAAGAGAGATGTCAAAATGCAGCAACATGAAATCAGTGGTGGAATGTAAAAGTAAAAGTAGTACTATAACTAAGTACAAATTTGAGGAATCTGTACTTTACTTAAGTAGAATTTAAAGTGGATAATTTTTACTTTTACTTTACTACATGGGAGAGCAGTTATCTGTACTTTCTACTCCACTACATTTTTGAACAGGTCTGAAGTAAAAGTATTTTCATTATTGTTTGAGAGGGGTTTATTTTTAACAGGTTCATAATTGGAGCAAACAAAAACAGAAAACAGAAAAAACGATTGATTCAGTAGTTTCTGCTGAACAAAATTCATCCCAAATGTTTATAAAAATCACTACATTTGAAGCCTCATAAGACCTCAAAATATGCGCAAAATACTTTTACTTTTTCCTCTTTAAGCACATTTTTAAACTGGTACTTTAATATTTTTACTTAAGTAGATTTTTTCATGTGATACTTTTACTTTTACTTGAGTATTTTTTGCTCCAGTATCTTTACTTTTACTTAAGTAACAAACTTCCACCACTGCATGCAATAGACATAATTATTTGAATCCCCCAAACACTGGACCCAATCACAGCCCGTTACATTTGTCTCTCAGCCAATCAGCTCTCAAACCATTCATTTAAATGCACTCTCTCTCCCCTCTGTCATTCTGCCATTTCACTTACAAGCCTCCGCTGCAGCCACTCTCCTCTTCAGGACAGCAGCAGAACCGACAGCCTCTTCAGCGTATCGAAATCCTCCTCTTCAGCACCACCAGCGTCCAACCTTGGGAGGAGATATTTTTCTTAACAAATATATCATACTCTCCCAACTTCAAGGCCAGTGTCAAAGTCAAACTGTTGATTCATTCACCATGGGGTCTTTTTTTAATGTCTAAAAACCATGACAAAATAACAAGGCCACTGCATTTTAAAGGAAACATATTACGCTATTTTCTGATCTATGTTCTAATGTTGTTTCCTCATCACAAACATAACTGGAGTTGTGTTTTGTTTCAGTCACACATGTTTAACATATAAATCCTTAAGTATATTCTCTCAAATGAAAACACTCTGTTCCACCTTGTGATGTCATGTTGTAATACAGGAAGTGCTCCACTGTGTTTTTAAACTCCATACACCTTCACTAGAATCATTTGGATGATTTCACCCCTGGAATTGCCAATCACTACTGAACTAAAGGTAAAAGGAGCTGTTAACTTGAAAACTACCGCTTCATGACATCACAAGGTGGAACAGAGCATTTTGAGCTTTGGAGATGTAGACAGACTAATATTACAGGGTTACTCAAACATGTTTGAATGAAACAAAACACAACTCCATGTATGTTTTTGATGAGGTAAGAAAATTATAACATTCTGAGTATCGTAATTATTCAGCAGTTATTATAAGCGCTTTTCATAACTTTCCGAGACCAGAATGGAGTTTTGCCGTCACGGTAAAGCTAACAACTTCCAATGGTCAGGAAGTACATGCTAACGTGCACTTCCTGACCATCGGAAAAAAGGAACGCTTTATGATTAGATACAGACAGTGCACAGTGGACTTATTTTGTCCTCAAGAACTGTTTATACAACATATCTGTGCTGGGGCGAGACACATTTTGCTCAGACACACAGAAATAAATTGGGTACTGATACTGGGTCAGTTTCGTACTTTGAGTTCATATTGAAGGGGTGCAAATTTCTGTCAGCGGGTTTTTAATCTATTACGTGAAATACCAACACTGTCCACGAGTACTTTAATAAGCCTAAATAATGCACAAGGCTTCACCATAACACAGACTACCACTGAGCTGCATACCAACACCTCACTGCAAACACAAGACGCTTTTACATATCGTGTTTCTGGCTCTGCTCTGCTCCTTTGGGTGCAGAGGCTGACTGGGTGAGACTGTATCGCATCTGTCACACTTACCCAGCCCTGCCTGCTCTGAGCGTAGCGGTATAGAGCGCGAGCGGACCACACCAGGATCCCAAGAGACTGCTTTAACCTATATTACGCAAAAATTGACTCTTGTGAGTTTTAAGCCATGCTAAAATGTTGTTACGTCATCAAAAACATACCAGGATTTGTGTTTTGTTTCATTCATGTTTGAGTAATCCTGCATTATTAGTCTGTCTACATCTCCAAAGCTCAATATGCTCCGTTCCACTTTGTGATGTCATGTAGTGGTAGTTTTCAAATTAACAGCTAACTTTTACCTTTTGTTCAGTAGAGATTGGCGATTCCAGGGGTGAAATTATCCATATGATTCTAGTGAAGGTGTATGGAGTTTAAAAACACAGTGGAGCACTTCCTGTATTACCACATGACATCACAAGGTGAAACAGAATGTTTTCAGTTTGAGAGAAGAACTCAGCCTAAATATGTGTTGTGTTAAACATGTGTGAATGAAACAAAACAAAACTCCAGGTCTGTTTGTGATGAGGAAACAACATAAAACAACAGAAAATAGAGTAATATGGGCCCTTTAAAGTGCATATGGCAGGTTAGGCTACTCATTTCACCAAAACATACATGCAAACATACACAGGGGCCATTCCATAACTGTTACCTAGCAACCATAATGTTAACAAGGCCCAAAACTTGAGTAAATTGCTCAATAGTTTTGATTGCTTGAAAAACATCAACTTGTATGTTGGACCCTATACCAACCAGACTCCTCAAAGAAATCCTCCCTCTAATTATAGATCCTATTCTTAATATAATAAATACCTCATTAGAAAATGGCTATGTCCCCCAGTCCTTCAAATACCCAGTGATTAAACCGCTTCTGAAACCTAATCTTCTTGAACCTGATCTTTTAGCCAAGTATAGACCCATCTCTAATCTTCCCTTTGTCTCAAAAATCCTTGAAAAAGTTGTAGTTAAGCAGCTTTGTCGCCACCTACAGGCTATTAATTCATTTGAAGTTTTTCAATCAGGATTCAGAGCTCACCACAGCACAGAAACTGCACTACTTAAACTCACAAATTACTTGTTAATAGCTGCTGACAATGGACTGGTCTCAGTCCTGGTTCTGTTGGACCTCAGTGCAGCGTTTGACACCATCGACCACAATATTCTACTGCAGAGGTGAGAATGTGACATAAGTGTCAGAGGGGCAGCCCTCAGCTGGGTTAAATCCTACTTATTTGATAGGTACCAGTTTGTTAATGTAAATCAGAGCTCTTCACCATGTCCTACGGTGTGCCACAGGGTTCTGTACTTGGTTCAATCCCGTTCACACTTTATATGTTACCATTAGGTAATATCATCAGAAAACATGGCATTAACTTCCACTGCTATGATGACACACAGCTGTACTTATCAATGAAACCAGATCAGACTGATGGAGTAATAATATTTTTTTGTTTGGTATCACTTGATGAACGTGAGTACTGAATTTCGTGGCTCTACGATAAAGTTGACGTTGGGACGACTCCCATTGACTTAGTGCCTGTGTGAAGAACATAAAAACCTAGAAGACACTTAATTATCTGCTTCTTGACCCCAAAAAAACATTGTTTGAGGCCCCAAAGGCCTACGAGACTCTATCTGACCAGGTAGTCACACTGGACAGCATCAGTGTAGCCTCCAGCTCTACTGTAAGGAACCTTGGAGTCTTATTTGACCAAGAGCTCTCATTCACACTACATATAAACCAAGCCTGTAGAACAGCCTTTTTCCACCTGCGTAATATCGCCAAAATCCAAAAGATCTTGTCTAAAAGTGACGCTGA
>KN470861.1:7686-24523 GCA_000787095.1 Periophthalmodon schlosseri | reverse complement strand
CGGTTCCCAACAATTTGTCTGGCCTGAGTGAGCGCAAAATTTTTTCCTGAAGAGAAGGAAACTCTTTCGTCCAATCACTTTCATGGCCTTACCAGTTTTAGTTTAGTTTAGTTTTACATTAGACAGTTAAAGAACCGAACCGGGCAATCATATTATAGCGTATAAGACTCTCCAAAACAGAATTATAAAAACAGGTCATGATTTTTTTTTTGAAGTGAAGCCTCTGGGACAACTTTCAATACTACCGGTAGTTTTTGAGAACAGATTTACAACGAGCGGACTACAAAAAAGTCACATGGTCAAATGGAGTGCTCCAATGAATCAAATGAACAAGGACGAGTGCTGCTCTTATTCACAGAGAAAATGAAACAAAAAGATAAAACATGTGAGGATTAAATTCTGCTTGTAAAGGCACACAGCAGAAAGAAACGTTTGCACAAACTGAGTGTTTTTGTCCTCCACGCTATTTAAGAACTGTCGCTAGGCAACGGGCGTCTGGCACAAACTTGCTGCCCTGAAGGCTGTTTTAAAGGCCCTGTACCCATTTTTCTCCCCCATGTATTTGAGCAAAATATGTTTTTCCCCAGAACCGATATATGATATAAGTTATAATTAGAGTTAATTAAAGTACTTTATTGACCGATAACCAGGAAATGCGTGTTGTTAGCTTTAAATGTTAAACGTGTTTCTTGGCTTTTTTTGGTCTAATTTTTGTCCATGGAGATTTTTTGTTTGTTTGTTTGTTTGTTTTTTGTTTTTAGCTCAAATTAGGTTTATATGGCAAAATGATAACTGAAAGTCGTTTCTCTATTGTTGCTGTGACTGTGCAGAGCTTTCTACTACTCTTGACTTGATTTTCTTGTTTTAGATGTCAGGTACAAACAACATTTTTAGCAGAGTTGTAGGCTTTTATATTTGTTATTAAGCTGTAGCAGCTCTTTCACATTTTAGATGTGTTTTGAGCTTTTACAGAAGAAAATGCCATTACTTGCCATTGACACTCACATAATGATGCCACTCACTCTAAAATATCATAATGTTGTGATGTCATGAGCCTAACCTCTACACCGTGGTCAGTGAGAATTCTAATGCCGTGTATTATTTTTGTATAACCTCACAGGTAAGTCCAGCGACAGTTAATCACTGTTCTATATCACTACGCTGTGAGAATCACCATCGCAATGGGTAAACAAATGAACTACTGTTAGGAGGGACTAACTTCAACTAAAACAGGTCAATAGATGTCTGGATAACTAATGCCTTCATTCACTATTTTCAGTTTGTGGGACCATGGTGTAAGCGGACACAGTTTACAGCTGTGCGTTGTGGTGCTCTAGACTCCAGATGTAAAGGAGGCGTTATGCTAGTTATCTGATTATACTGGCCATGTAAATGTACCCTGTCCATAAAACTGGATATAGTATGAATACAAGTACAAATGGGTGGGCTACAGGCTTTATAGCTTTATAGGCTCCTATTCTTCTACTGGGAGACAAAATTCAAAGTTTCTCAAAGCATAAAATAAATGGTTAGAAATATAGCATAGTTTTAATGTTCTGAGATATTTCATGTACACAGAATGATAAATGGATATTTACTGTAAACCCAAAACGCTGAACCTTTCCCTGAACTCTGTTGGATGTAAAATTGGAGCTTGGGAAAGTCCCATCCACAGACTTACAGATATACACTTCTCATCAAGTGTGTATAAATCATGCTGCTTTACTGTATGATGCTGATACTTATAATCTATGTGTGTGTGTGTGTGTGTGTGTGTGTGTGTGTGTGTGTGCGTATGGTAGGCTATAAGCAACCATTTTATTTCTTAGCTGTAAACCAAACTCAACATACACTCACAGACTACATCATGAGATATGCCATTGCAATGAATCTCAGTGCAATTAATTTCAAATCAATATGTAATTCAGCGCTGCATAATGAGTTTCAAACTAGCTTGATAATGGATAATGGATAAATGTGTATCGACATGTGAAGAACCAGACCAGAGCAAGAAATATCACTAATTGGATACTACAAAACACCAAAGGCATCATGGGAAAATCCTCTGCAGTGAGGCATAAAGGTAGTGTGGGTGATATTGATGAAAATAAATATATTGATATGGGCTAATGTTGATATTAAAACAATAATATGACAGTCAATCAGAAATGTTTAAAGTGTGTGTAAATGTCAAGGTTGATGGCCAAATGGATAAAAATGTGAATGGACTGTAAAATGAAAGACGCTCTACTCAGTTTTTCCCATGTCTCGCCCCAGAACAGATATACTGTATAAGCAGCACTTGAGGTCAAAATAAGTCAGCTGTGTGCAGTCTGGATCTAGTTAGAAAGCATTTTATTGTCTGATAATCAGGAAGTGTGCATTTGCTAGTTGTTTTTAGCTTTGCCATAACTGCAAAACTTTTTCACATTTTTAAGACCGTAAAAATCAGGTACAGTGCCTTTAACCTAACCTTGCACAGCAAGATGGATTTTTGCGATGTTTGTGAGTTCACAAACTCACGAGAATCCATCTTGGCGTGCTCCGCTGTAAGGTTAATCGGGTTGGCGAACCAAACACAGGGCAGGATTGAGGTTAGTGCTGAAGCCAAAGGCAAAGCGCCCAAGCGAACCAAAACAAACATGGCGACGCCGATAGACGTACTTAAGCCTATTTTAGCGTAAATACGGACTATTTTGTTTCTGAAAATTGTGTAGAAGGTAAGCGCTTTGTGCATTTGTGGACAGGGAAGATGTCTTTTCTCCCAGCTGGATGTAATAAAAGTTTGATTTTTCAACTTGTTCCAATGTTGTGGCACTTTGACCAATCAGATTCAAGTACTCATCACAGCATTCTCCATTTTCCGATCGCTTTCAACAAGAGCCATCCCAGAACTCAGTTCACAGTGACACATATCAATCTGGCGTGAGCCGGGTTACCTTTAACCACAAAACTGCAGAAATATAATCCTGTTTGTAAGAATACACTGCTTTTTGTTTCATTTTTATTCAGCTCCTGTATCGATTATGGTCTGTATATTTCACTTTTCTCATATCTGCAAAACAAATAAATGCAATATTATCAGGTTGTTTATATACAGTATCTCCACTACTTGATGGTGCTTGTCTTTATATAGTCCAAAACTAAAAGCAGGTTTCTGTTTGAACTAATGCCAATGACAAAGACTGAGCAAATGTTCCCCTTCACAGTCATCATTATCTAGTTGCAAGTCTGTTTTGCATTGCAGGCAAAATGCTGGTTTGTAGTTTGTAGATACTGATTTGCACGACCAAAAAGCTTAGCTGAAGACTCGCTGAAAAGAAGACCACATATTTTCTGTTCAAACATCAACTTCACTTTGCTATTTGTGATATTCAGTTTTTACCAGTAGTAATTTGTTGTTGTTGCCTACTGATGTATGTTCAATTAAATTCATTCTTGTGTATTCCCATCACAACAGCAGTCATCTCGCAGGGCTTCCAAAAACTGTTGAGTTTACCAACGGAAAACAGTTAAAAAATGTAAAGGAACTGTATGTAATTTTTTTTGTAATTAAGAATAAATCAGGATTGCAATCATTAACATTATTTCATTTCAAAATGTCTACCTCATATCTGGGGACACAGTTTGGTTAATGCAATTTAAAGATGCACCATGTAACTTTTTGGGTAGGGGATCCAGTACATGCTTGTCTCCAGAGCTGTTATTCCTTGTTATTCCTTTGCCCGGAGTGTCCCATAGTATGTCATAAAACGTGTCTATCCTGCATTTATTCAATTACAGATAGCAAAAAATAACATGTTAAAACTATGAGCGAGCCCATCTCTTCACAGATCCGACCAGTAACTTGGCTTAATTGTCACTGTCTTGTCTCCATGGAGATTGATATGTGTCATGCCCTCCCAAAGAAAATCGCAGCCGATGAAATAACCTGCTCACGGAAACACAAAGGTGGTGGACCCTGCACATGAAAAGTTACATAGTGCACCTTTAAAATCAAAATCTGTCAATGGGTCAATATAAAACAGATGGACAAATATTGATAGAAAGCAAGCAAATGTATAATTGTCTGTACTAACCGTGTATAAATTCAAGCACAAACTGGTAGGCTACATTTAAACTGTCCTGTAGCTTTATAGGCTTCTATTCTTTTACTGGGAGATACATTTCAAGTTTGTCAAAGCAGAAAATAATTGGTTAGAGAGATATAGTCAGCCGTGAAATATGGCTAAGTAAAAAGTAGAATTGTGCTGACGGTGACGGTTTGATGCCTCCCACTAGAAACACGCAAGAGATCTGATTTGTGTCCTTCCATTGAAAGATTACATATCAAAAGTGTGAGGGTCCGCAGATGGATCCCTGAGGCACACCATTAAGCAAAGTTTAACTGTGTAAGCATTTCTTCAGTTACAGCTGTATCAGATGCACTGGAGCTGATGAGGAGCTTGGGGAGGTTCTTTTCAGAGGAAGATGGAGGATTCAGTTAGGGCTTTAGTTTCTGCTCAACAGATAGTCGAGTAGTTTATTAAGTCACTGAAGGCAGACTTGTGGGTTATAAACAAGATCAGTTTTTCTGTGGGTCAAAAGGACATCAACTGGTGGAGAAATTTAAAAAATAAAATGAAACTCAATCAGATCATCTACATTACTTAAAATCACCACAAATCAAACAATGTGTTTACTGTTTCTAATGTAAATGAATTATAAACATATGGTAATTAATCTGCATTAAAATTTTACAATGGGTAAACCAAGTAGCATTAACTGTCCTTCATAACAAGACAGTTTACAAAGATTTTGATAGCTTATGGGGTCATCTACTTAAGAAGCGTTTTCTTGTCCACAAATCAGGAAGTGTGTTCTTAGCATGCTAGTTGTTGTTAGCATCACTATGACTGAAAAAGTTGTGAAAAGTGCTGCTAGTTGTTGTTAGCCCACTGTGAAAGTTGTGAAAAGCGCTTCTAAACTTATCACAGCGAATACTTAGGATGCTTGGAATGCATAAGGTAAGTGAGGGATAACTTTGGACCACTGCAAACAGTTTAAAATGAACTAGTTCTGTTTTTCACTTTTTTAATACAGTAAAAGTCAGTTACAGTGTCTTTAACCAACATTATTAGCAAAATGCCCTTGTAAATTATTGATAGACACATCGTTCCTTTAACACTGGAGAACCCACGGGGTCAAATATGGCCGCAGTTAATTGCTGCTACCTAAAATGAACAAGCAAAAAAATATGTCAAATTTAACTTCAAAAGCCCATAGTGCCATTTCTGGCCCCTGCATAGAGACACCTAGTGAATGAATATTGAACTAAAATGAGCCAGAGTGGTAGTGATTTTGGCCTTGTGTCTTGTTTCCAATTGGCCAAATTGTGTTTGTACATTTGAAATTCAGTTCTAACATGCAACAAATAAAGCAAAAAAGAACATTGTCTCATGTCTCATTGTATCTGTGGTTGACTGATTATTTTCCTAAATTTAAAATAGTCTGCATTGACAGTGTTTGTTATTGTGATTCTTTGAAATGATACGCCTAAAGCCCAATGGGTCAAATTTGGCCCTGATCCTAAATTAGGGAATAAAGGGTTAAAATTTAAAAAGTGGATATTTCAGTGTTCAGTGAACTTATAGCAGTAATTTAATGCATTGTTCATAAGTTTCCAAAGAAGAAAAGGGTCCTTGGGTTCTCCAGGATTAAATTATATCAGTTGCTTTTTCTTGATACTTTGGTCATGCATGATTTTTAAAGAATTTTATCGCTTTGAAAACTTTGACAAAGAAAGTGAAATTGCTTGAGATCAGCGTGTCATGTAAGGTCAGACTTTTGGTGACACATTTAGGCGAGCTGCTGCAAGTTCCTCTGAGGTTTGACGATGTTCCTTTAATTTCCACAGTGCAATAATGTGTCCAGCATGCTGTGTGGTAAAAGTATGATTGGAGCTCAGGGCGGAGGGGATGACAGCTCCCCAAGTCTTCTTCATCACATCTGTAATTAAATATGTTCACCCCAGGAGACAGAGCATGGGCTTGCGGGGAACTGAATGACCGGCTTGTATCTTTTTCCTTACACTGTTGTTCTGAAGTGGTGAAGTTTTGGTAGTTAGGACCCACGTATGTTGATTCAAAGCAAATCATTTGGATTTCAAGATTGCAATAATTTAAGACACCAAAAGTGCTTTACATTGTATAATTTATTCACTCCACACTCGCTGGTGGTAAACTACTATTGTAGCCACACCTGCCCTGGGGTAGACTGATGAAAGTGAGGTTACCAATCTGCGCCATCTACCCTCCGACCGTCACCAACACTCGCACACACGCCACTTTCACACTAAGCAATGTCGGTGAAATATCTTGCCTAAAGAAACAACAACCGTTTCCACTAAATCCACTGCTGCCCCACTGTGGCACCTTGTATTAACAGCAGTCTGCTTGTACAAACCAGGCCCGGCCTTGCTTAGAGATCTGACGAGACTGGCCATTGACAAGGACATTTAAAACATGTACCCTCATTTCAAGGTGTATTTAAAGTCAACTTTTCTCTTTTGCATAGATCATAAGACTGACAATAACTACCATTCTTGTGAAAGGCCTGCAACACACTGAAGAAGGTGCTCATGACTGAACTTTTGGATCCCAGTCCACCAGTTGAAAACCACTCAATGTGTGTTGAGTGTTCAATCCAAGTTTCCCTGAGCAGTTGGGCCAAACCAACTCATAATGACACATAACACAATGGTCAATTTATCCATGTACAAAATGTCAGTGTCTCGGAATCAATTTTAGTTGCTTCATTATCTTCCATTAAAAGTCGTTTGACGCACATGCAAAGTGATATTTTGTTCATTTTTTGCTTGTAGGTTAGCTGAGGTAGAACTCCACAAATGTATTCCGAAAGAAATCCAGAAATGTTGGATTTATATTGCATCAGTATTCCCCAGTGCACTCATGTTCAGAACAACAAAAACATATTTATTTAGGTCAGGAAGAGAATGCAGCATTGTGTAGTTATTAATAAACATTTTGTGTCTCACTGTTCATTGTAGAATGTCAACACAACAAAGTCATAATGGTTTTCCCGTCAAAACTGCAGTTTGTTTGCTCAAAATCCTCAAATCAAAATGAAATTATTCTCAGTATGCTCTATGCTCTGATGAGAGGATTTGTGATTTTCAACAACGCGATGCATAAACACTGTCAAAATGTCAACACAATAGTTTTGTAATTTATCATTGAAACTTTTGGCTTGGCTTATCACATCACATATCTTGGCTGCTTTTACAATTACGCATTTTGACACTTCTTGGTATTAGTTGTTGGTTGCGTTTTTATGATATGCATTCACTCCAATTCTCCCTGCACAAAAAAACCCCAAAAAACAAAAACAAGCAAACAAAAATATTAGAAACGGTGGCATAGGTAGATCATTCTTCCACTACTTTACTTATATAGTGCTGTTGTGTCTTTGGGCAATTCACACTCTTTGTAGTAGTGAGTCAGTGGTTAAAGCAGTGGAGGATCGATTCGGACTCGACGCAAGATCTGAGCGATTGGTGGTCCGATTGGCCAGTGGCGCAGATTGTCACCTTCACTTCCATCTGTCTGTGGAGTGTGTGGAGTAAATGAATAATGACTACAGTGTAAAGAGTTGAGAGGCTTCACCAAGCTTGTAAAGTATAAGGCATTATTATTATTATTAATTAAAGTGAAGTTATTACAAAGTCACTGCACTGTTTTTCAGCCCCTTGTGTGCTTCAAATATTTCTTCACACTCTACCCAATGTGGATCATGCGCTTCTTTGATTGGTTAAGACAAGAATCCACACCAACCACTTAGAAAACAGTTGGTCTTGGCAGGCTAGGTTAATTACCGGCAAATTCCATTACTGTTATTGACCCATGGCACATTTATTTAAGTGTAACCCTGTCAAATAACACCATTCTCTCTTAGCAATGTGCTCACTAGTCTTCCCTGACTATAAGTGCCCCCACTGTGTAAAGTATAAGGCAGCAGGTGATGACAGCATGACAGAGGAATGCAATATGAGTCCCCATTACTATCTAGCGCTGCATCGTTCCACAGAGGAAACATTGTGAGTCTTGGTTCAGGCGTTCAGGTGCAAAGAGGCCCTCTCTGCTGTAACTGTCCTCTGTAACCATTACGCACTGTGCATTGAAAACACCAAACCTTTAAAATACGGCGTTCCTTTGTGGGTTTTAACAATAAAGGTAAATTAGGTTTCATCTTGGTGGCTCTGGTTTTGCCCCCAGCGCACATAATGGGCCATAAATCCACTTTACCGCTGTGCATTCCCGGGTATGAATGTCGCAGTATGAAGCTGGATTAGGTATCACAATGCCCGTGATAGCTGCTGCTTATTTGGTATCTTTAGGATCGGGGTGGAGGGGTTGAGTTTCGCAGAGTGTTTATCTTGCGTTTCATCTGCCTATTCTTGACGTGAGTTTTTTCTTCCGTTTTGTAGAAGCAGGTTTGTCATATCTTACGTAGCCTGCAGTGCAGCGGTTTATTTCTGGTTTGTATTAACAAGAGAGAAAAACTATGGAATGGAATAGAGGCAGGCGGCATTATAGTCTGTGACAAATTATCCTCCATATGTGTTTCAATCGACCACTGAGCCGCATTTAAAATCCCTGTACCTGGTTTTCTTAAAGCCTTAATAACGTGAAAAAAAAAAACAGAGCTAGTTAATTTTAAATTGTTTGCAATGGTCCAAAGTTATTCCTCACTTACCTTATGCATTTTGACCAGTGGTGGAAAAAGTACTCAATTTTGTTACTTAAGTAAAAGTACAGATACAGAGGTAAAAGTAAAAGTATCACATGAAAAATCTACTTAAGTAAAAGAATTGAAGTACTTGTTAAAAAATGTATTTTAAGAGTAAAAAGTATGTATGTCACATAGGTACTGTTAATTTGTTTAAAGTGATAAATGTAGTGATATTGATTCTAAATGATACATATTTTGGTCAGTAACACTTTTTCTTCAGAATTTTGTGTACTGTATTTTCCAGAGTATAAGTCACGCTTTTCTTCATAGTTTGGCTGGGGGTGATTTATATGTGAAATTATTAAAATATGTAATTTCACATCTTCGTTACTGTCACACTGACAACTGCGCGAGGGCCCTCTAGGCTTGTACCAGTATCTACTACGCGGCGTGGCGATTCAAGTTTGGTAAACTGTTAGCTTGGTTAATTTTAAATTGTTTGCAATGGTCCAAAGTTATTCCTCACTTACCTTATGCATTTTGACCAGTGGTGGAAAAAGTACTCAATTTTGTTACTTAAGTAAAAGTACAGATACAGAGGTAAAAGTAAAAGTATCACATGAAAAATCTACTTAAGTAAAAGAATTGAAGTACTTGTTAAAAAATGTATTTTAAGAGTAAAAAGTATGTATGTCACATAGGTACTGTTAATTTGTTTAAAGTGATAAATGTAGTGATATTGATTCTAAATGATACATATTTTGGTCAGTAACACTTTTTCTTCAGAATTTTGTGTACTGTATTTTCCAGAGTATAAGTCACGCTTTTCTTCATAGTTTGGCTGGGGGTGATTTATATGTGAAATTATTAAAATATGTAATTTCACATCTTCGTTACTGTCACACTGACAACTGCGCGAGGGCCCTCTAGGCTTGTACCAGTATCTACTACGCGGCGTGGCGATTCAAGTTTGGTAAACTTGTTAGCTTGTTTTTTATGCTTTAGTTATCTGATTAACTGTTAATATCTTACGTTAACATGCCAGACACGTATTCAGTTCATTGTCTATGCTTCATGTAGCCGAATAAATATAAATGTGTTACGTTAGCTTGTTCTCTATTTTATTGTTATTATTATAACTTGCCTTTAAAGATAAAATGTCTGTTCTTGGTCTTGGATTTTGTAAAATAAATTTGCTCAAAAAAATGTGACTTATAGTCCAGTGCGACTTATATATGTTTTTTCTTCATTATTATGTATTTTTTGGCGAGTGAGACTTATACTCCAGAGCGACTTATAGTCAGAAAATACGGTATTTTTACCTGCTCTCAAATCTAGTGAAGTAAAAGTAAAAAGTATCCACTGTAAAATATACTTAAGTAAAGTACAGATACCTAAAAATTCTACCTAAGTACAGTATTTGTACTTTGTTAGCTTCTACCACTGATTTGACCATCCGATTCATTCACCACAATGACTTTTTAAACTCTTTTCACAACTTTGAGGCCAAAATGGAGTTTTTCGTCACAGCAATGCTAACAACAACTAGCATGCTAAGCGCTCAATGCCTGATTATCAGACAATGAAACACTTTATAAACATCAAATGGAGATTGATAAGCCTTACTATGGAACATTCTAGGAAAAGCAACATCTCCATGAAGAGAAGCAGGTGGTGGACCGGACCCTGCAACAGAATTTGGCAGCACAATCCTATATTAAACAATCACATACGTTTGTTGAAGGCTGGTCAAATGAGAGGTATGATGAAGGCGTTATTGTTAATTTTAACTGATTGTTGTAATAGCCAACATATACTCCCTGAATTCTACAAGGAACAGAGATTTCAACTATTACAACGCAAGAATTTGGAAAAATCTGGAATTTGACACTGGTTAGAGCCATAGGTTGGAATAATTTGTCAAACCAAATTCATTTTAGTGTTAGTTTTAGAAAAGCAATATTACATTTGACAATAAATATATAAGCAGTAAACTATATCAGAGTATCATACCTTTACTTGAACCTAAACTTGACTGTGTTGTAGTCTGTGATAAATTATCCTCCATATGTGTTTCGCTTTACCATTGAGCCACACTTAAAGGCCCTGTACCTGATTTTCTTAGAGCTTTAAAAACGTGAAAAAACAGAACTAGTTCATTTTAAATAGTTTGCAGTGGTCCAAAGTTATTCCTCACTTAACTTATGCATTTTGAACATCCTAATTATTCACCGCAATGAGTTTCTAAGCACATTTTCTAATCAAACAATCTTGACCTTTACTTGAACCTAAACGTGACGGTGTTGTATCTGTATTGGTCAACTTTGTATTGGATTCTGTTTCGTTATGCGGCGTATACACTCACTATTTTCATCATTTTTATCCAAGTGGAAAATGGAAACTGGCTGCGATACCCCCTCATGACTACCATCTCACCATTTACCCCTCGGCTAAAATGAGATTTTCGCTGGCGGATTCATCCCGTACCAAAATGCACGCCGCTCGCACAGAATATCTCAACTTTCATCAGACCAGATAATGCATCACGGTTCCACTCCGGTACCGTTTAGATGGCCCAAAAAGCATCTCGGGAGGGAAATGTGCTGGTTATCATGTGTACGGGTGCCATGGGAAGCTGGTGTTTTTCTGTATACAAACGTGGCTCGTTCATCAAACTTGTTATGATAGACTGGGGTTTGTGTTGTCAACCTGGCAAATGATCTGTGACGAAGGCAGTCACACATCCCCGAGCACGACGCACCGTACAAGCAAGTCTATATTCTGCAAATAAAGATGCGCCGCGAGCTGAATTCAAATCTTTACCTTTGCCTTTTGGAACTGGGTTTACGTAAGAGGCAAAAAGGTTCATGCATTATAGATCGGCTGGTGACAGGTGTAGTAGGTCGTATTTGTCAAGATTTGGGTGGCAATAGACGATCATAATATTGTGTACTGCCAATACAGGTAAAACTTTATAATGACTTTTCGAACTCTTTCGTAACATAATGATCAAATCGTTTATAAAGGGCCCATATTACGCTATTTTCTGATCTATGTTATGATGCTGTTTCCATAGACTGTATAAAGAAGTGGACTAACGGAGTGAGACGTCACCCATAGCGTTCGGCTTCAGTCAAATGAAGCTCATAGATGCTAACAGTTATAGGGGCGAATTTGGAGCCAAGTTCTATATTTGGAATTCCGACCACGAGTATCATAGCAACCAAAGAGCCAATCCAGAGCAAGGTTGATGAAGGTAACGCCCCTTCTCGGGAGTAGGTTCTTAGCAACGCTGTCAGTTAAACCTGTTGCTAACACTAGCGGGAGCAACCTTGGGAAAAGAAGGCGCCTGATTCACCTGTTATTAATGTTCATATCTTGATTTACGGACACAATAGTGAAATAAAAACACCAGGATCATGTAGAGCGGGTTAATACAAACGTTTTAAGATCAAAAGACTAAAATGAGCAGGCTCACTGCAGCAGTTACAGAGAGAGAGGTGATATTTTTTCAATGTAAAGTGAATTGGAGCGGGAAGCGTGGACATGATCACTTCGTATTTGGAACGCGGCGGCTCACAGGTTAGCTACGTCCATTTATATATGGTTGTTTCCTTATCACAGACATACCTAGGGTTGTGTTTTGTTTCATTCGCGCATGTTTAACACACAATCCCTGTATATTTAGGCTGAGTTCTTCTCTCAAACGGAAAACACTCTGTTCCACCTTGTGATGTCATGTAGTAATACAGGGTGTTTTTAAACTCCACGCACCTTCACTACAATCATTTGGGTGATTACAGCCCTGGAATTGCTTATCTCTATTGAACAAAAGGTAAAAGGTACAGTAGCTGTTAACTTGAAAACTACCATTACATGACATCACAAGGTGGAACAGAGCATTTTCAGCTTTAGAGATGTAGACAGACTATTATTAAAGGAGTATTCAAACATGTGTGAATGATACAAAACACAACTCTGGCTATGTTTTTGAGGTGGTAACAACATTTTAACTGCATAAAGCTCACAATAATCCATTCTGTGTAATACAGGATTCAATGATTCAATCTTAGTAACTACTGGACTAGTGTGATCTGCAGCTTCCCATTGGAGGAGGCCGACAGCACGCAGGACTTTGTTACAATGACATTTACAGCTCTTAAAACTTCACTGGGCTTTGTAATTTTCCAACCCGGAAGTCAGCAAACTTGTTTCTTTTATTAAGTCGTTTTAGATCAATATTGCGATTTAAAATGTTCGGGTGTCATAGATTATAACTATATAGCAGACAAATAACAATATACTGTCTACTTCAAGAGACAAACTCTTCTGTAACTTGGGAACAGCCAAAGAAGAACTCTAGTCAATGCCAATTTGTACAAAAATCACAATGATTATAGAGTTATTGATTTAAAAATGCATTTAAAAGGGCCAACGGCTACATAATGGACTCTACCTTCTAACCTTAGTATAATGGTCTGGAGCACTTTGCATCTCTGTATCCTGCTGAGGTTTACATTGTTCTTTCTCTGTGATTATTTCTGATTCATTCTATACATTGACATTTCCAGCTTTTACTCTTCTCATGGATCAAATACTGTTTTATTGAAAGTAAGCCTAATAGCGTAGATTCATGAGTCACCCCATTGTCGCTAGTCGTCTTTTAAACTTTGAAACCATATTTTTCATACGGTATATCGGACAAGTGGATAAGATGACACATATTATGCAAAGTGTTTGAGGTTTTAATAATGTTATAACGTTGTCCTCTCATCAAAAAGATACCTGGAGTTGTGTTTTGCTTCATTCACGCTTGTTTCATTAGTCCTGTTCATGAGGTCGTCATGCTCTTAGCCTCATAAATCACTGCGTTTAAATTTTCCCCGGATTATTACGTCATAGGTAGAAATCTTGTGCAGTTTTAACATTTTTAAACCTGATACCTGATTTTTTTTTCTGTCTTAAAAATAATTTACAAGGGCATTTTGCTAATAATGTTGGTTAAAGACACTGTAACTGACTTTTACTGTATTAAAAAAGTGAAAAACAGAACTAGTTCATTTTAAACTGTTTGCAGTGGTCCAAAGTTATCCCTCACTTACCTTATGCATTCCAAGCATCCTAAGTATTCGCTGTGATAAGTTTAGAAGCGCTTTTCACAACTTTCACAGTGGGCTAACAACAACTAGCATGCCAACAACACATTTCCTGATTATCGGATCATAAAATGCTTAAAATAAGATGCAGGCCTACACAGCAGACTTATATCTGTACTGGGACAAGACAAATTTAGCTCAAATACATGGTAAAGGCCAATAACTGTACAAAAAATAATGCATAGTATGTGTCAGTTAGAATTACTTCCAAGAACTGTTGAATTCCATAAAATGTTGCATTGGCAGAAATTCCCAGACAGCTTAAGTGGATCGATGATGTAAGCAGGCTTCTGTGCGTACACACACATGCCATGTTGGTAAGGTCTTAAGACTTAGCACCACAACAGCAACAAATACTTTCAGATTAGTATGATCTGCTCAGCTAATTCGTTCTCCAACGCTTGTACAACTGTTAAACTTCATAATCTTTACAACTATTCAAATAAGTAGTTTAAGTCTTTCTGATACAATCACGACCTTTGCTTTCTGTTTAAATTAAGCCAGTGGATTATTATTTAGCATTATTTAGCCTGTGTCGTCCAATCTCTAAATGGTCGTTCAACTCTGACAGGTTTCATTGTATTGTTGCCAGATTTTTTTTTTTTTTTTTTTTTACCCAGACCAGCTCCCAGGCCTTTTAATGGACACGTTTGGGCTTTGGGCCAATACAGTCATTTTCAACTCTGCTGCTCTATGAAATGACTCACAATTAGCTCCATTCAGGTGACTGTCAACAGGCTAATCTCAGGATCCTTAGAAATAATTTGAGGTGAGGCTTTCAGGGTGTTTACACAAAACAAGATCAGATTTGATCAGAGCGAGTTTGAGAAGGATCTGTCGTAATGAGATGAGAAAGGGTGGGATCACGGTTGGATAAGTACTGCTAACTAAGGCTAGTATTTTAGGTTGGTATGTTGCTTGGTGGCGGTTAGATATATATTTGTGCACTTAAGAACTAGTTAGCTTAGATGTTTTGAAGTTATCTTAAGTTAGTTTTTCCTGTTTGCAAAAAAATAATGGATTATATCTGATGAGCCTTTCAAGACACTCCAGGTCACCCCCTTACTGCAATTAAAGATGCACTAAGAATCTTTTCTTGTAGGGAGTTTGCCACCTGGTTGTCTCCATGGAGATCTTTTTGCTTTGCCTGGAATGTTCCACAGAAGAGCATTAAGCATAGCTATCTTGCATTTATTCAAATACAGTTTGTTAATGTTCAAAACTACCTCGGAAAACATGTATTCTTACTGTGAGCGGGGTCACCTCTCCGCAGATCTGACCTGGAACTGGCCTGATAGCATGATTTGCTTGTCTTCATGGAGACACATAAGTTTAATGCCATGCTGCGAAACATTCCAGGCAAAGCAATAACATCTCCATGGAGTCTAGCAGGTGGTTGACCCTCCACCAGAAAAGTGACTTAGTCCACATTTAAATACAATATAATAAAACATTAAAATTGTAACATGTACAGTAATTATCATTAAGCAAAGTTTGTCAAGATAGATTTCAGTACAGTTCAAATTCAGATGGAATAAGTGTGTTTCGAACAGAGATTTGAATAAGGTAAGGATTATGAAAGTATCTCAACATTTGCTATTCACTCGGAGCAATATTTGTACAATTACAATAGCACAAAATATATCTCCTACACATATTATACACCCATGTAAAATTAAAAGAGCCTTTTCAGACACTTGCCAATTTGAAAAGTACAAAACCATGACTCATAACTATTCATCTCTGTACAGTAGAAAGATCCTGATGCCGGCTGACAGGTACTTTGAGTGGGTGACTGAGGAGGAGGAGAACTGGTGGGTCACGACTAGCCCCGCGTTCTGACTCACGGGCCACATGTCAATCATCCCAGACCCTGCTGTCAGAGGAATGTGGTAAACAAAGCTGTGTGGTCCCCAAGACATAAAGCAGAGAACATCCATGTATCTCCAAGATGAGGATGATTCAGTCGTGCTGCTGCCCACAGAAGAGACTCACACCTGGGTTAACATAAACTAAAAACACCCCCATGTCTGTGTGTGGCTGGAGGAGCAGTGATAGAACACCTCCCTGTGCTGCCTGGGGCTAACTGGGCAGAAGTGATAGTTCCGACGCGTAACGGTTAACAGCCCTTCTGCACAAATATGTAGTACACGGACTTGAGAGCCGTTTTCCAGGTCACATAATGATGCATGACGTGGGACATTTTTGAGGGAGGACAGACTCTGACTTGGATATGACTTGTTACTGCTCCCAAGTTTATACAACGCAGGCCTTTGTTTATCTGTTTATGGTTTTAACAGATGGTTTTCAGCTCAAAATTAGTTTAAAGCTGTGAGAATTCATAGCAGGGTCCACTGAGTGAG
This sequence comes from Periophthalmodon schlosseri, assembly GCA_000787095.1. Lineage (NCBI taxonomy): Eukaryota > Metazoa > Chordata > Actinopteri > Gobiiformes > Gobiidae > Periophthalmodon > Periophthalmodon schlosseri. The sequence continues at coordinate 8,274 of KN470861.1, read as the reverse complement.
CACAGTTGGTAAAATCATCAGAAAACTATTATAATGACTCAGCTTTGACAAACATTAACATTATTTCAGTGACACAGACTTCGACCAGGACTTGAGCAAAGACTTGGACTTGCACTCAGACTCATCTACAACCCTGCATTTGCATTAGGTTCTCTTCACCTTTTGTATGGGTCAGAAAACCCAAGCCATTTACAAATCATTATCCTCAAGCACCAATCAGCAGCGTAGAACGACCGACTTGAACCATTTTTAAAGTACAGCAGTTATTGTAAGTTTTCCAAATGTAAATGTTGCCTTATCAGAGTAACACTGCCATTCCATTGTCCACTCAGCAGACAAAATTGATGCCATAGTTTTAATTATTGTAATATTTAATACACAAGGAAATTCCAAGTTCCCAATTAAACTTTTAACACTTTTAAATACATAGCCTCAAACTAAAGCATGTAGAAACTCAAGAGCAAGAAGAAAGTCCAGAATATGATGACTGAATTCAAAAACGTACTTTCTGGTCAAATAAATCCATAAAGTAAAAGTAGTAAAGCACTATACTTAAGTACAAATTTGTGGTATCTGTACTTTACTTGA